>VCRD01002078.1:0-11886 GCA_006783055.1 Trinorchestia longiramus
AAATAAGTCGTGTCCTTGGTCGGGTTCGAACCCGCGGTCTTTCTTCATGAAGCAGAGACCCGATATAGAACACGGGCCGCAGACCGCTCGACCACGGTGGCTCCTTCTTTAACGATGTTCTGACGACAAACTTTGGACCAGAGAGTGAGTATTCATTATTCTCGGTGTTTGTATGTGATTAAGATGCAGGTGTGTGATTGAAGTGCCCACTCATAACGCCTCAACTTTAGACGGCATGAAACTTGGGTAGCAGCCTAAAATTTTACAATGGCTCGTTTCTTGTGACACATTCTATTCTATTCGAGTATTTCAGAGGCACAATTGAACTCCCAGTGCCTGTCAAGCCTTGACATCATGATGCTTGTACTGTACACTTGTTATTTTCACAATGCTGCTTTCCTTTTGCCACTGAAATTATTATTAGGTACAGTCATTTAAATTCCAATTGTATCCTGCAAGGTTCAAATTTTTCCTATTTGAGGAACAATTTACGCTGAGTTCAATCATGAATTTCAACCTAATTTCTTACCTGTAAGTCTATTTACTTTTCATTATACAGTGCATGTCGATTAGCAGGTGAATTAATCACTGTCTACATTTTCACGCAGAATAATTTGCTTGCACAACAGTGCAATCTTCGTAAAATGGCACCCTTTATCAGAATGAAATTGTAATTTAAAAAATTACTAGAACTTGATCAACATTGAAGGTTTGCAGTCTAAAAGTATGCAGAAACTCAAACAATTAAATTTTTATAATATAAAATATTTATTTTACATTAATTGACCTTCAATTTACTTAAAATCTTGACAGCATTTTCATATTCAGACACACTGTTTTTCTATTATATCAAAGAAAATTCTCAAGTTAACAAAACCTCAATTTGAAAAAACTCATCAACAGATACTCGTACACTTCCATATAATATTTTTTGCCCTGGTTTACCAAGCAATAGTCCCACTCTGAGAAATTTTCTACTGAAAAAAATCCACAAGTTTTATTTCCCGTATTTTCAGGATTCTGGACTCCTGTGATGCAGCCGCTCGTGATTACGATCAGGAAAATTGAATGGAAGATTTTAGGGAAGATTGCGCTTCCAGTACTGTAATTTTCTGCCTCCAAGACATTTCCACCGAAAAATGAACAAAATACACATTCTGTTTCGAAATATATTCAGTGTTATTACTAGTAAGATGCCAGTCACTAGGCGTTCAACCAAGCCATTTGATGACGCATAATTTTTGAAGCTTTAAAAACGTAAATGCAATCGAGGAAAATCCATCAATTTTTGAAATACAAACATTAGGAACGCGCAATGTTTTGAACGAGCACTTTACTTTTGAATGATTGCTAAGCAAACAAGCAAACTTACTCAAAACGAATTGTCGCTCGAACTGCATTCTCGCCGTGATTTAGGCTGCATGGAGAGACATTAGGCTAACAAAGAGAGTAACATGTCACTAAGCAACCGTCGAGTTCAGCACTGCATAACGGATGTTGGGACTGTTTGTCTACGTTCTCTAGGCTTTCTTCGTCTGTTTGAGAACGAGCTGAATTAAAAAAAAACTTGCCTCGCCGTTTGTGGAACGCCTGTAAAATATTAGATTGAACAAAGATGGGTAATGTTAAATAGAGAATATTTTTATTTCAGATGCAGTCACTTTTTGTTAAGCATGATAACGAACACTATTTTAAAAAGTTGCCGAGAGTGAGATCCACTGCTCAAAAACATTGAATCTTACCCTATTTCTAGAGCACACTGTTAGAACAAGTAGAGGGAGAATTACCTGGATGCCCTGGAAGAAACGGGAAAAATTTATAGTTCACTTTACGTATGGTTTCTATCGGGGCACAAAATCATGAAAATCGTAGTTAGTTTGGATAAGTATGAGTAATCACAAAGTTTAAAAGCTGTATCCGTACAATTATCATTAGTTCTTTCATGCTATATATGAAAGATGCAGTGCAATATCGTTATCAACTTTCAGATTTATTTTACGTGTTCCACTCATTTATATTTAAAAAAATACATTTTACATATTCATATCAACACGGTTAGAAATGTCGTAAATCAAGGAAAATTAATGTAAAATGATTACATCTTTGATTAACTGAAAGAGAATTCTTTGGGCTGTGCATGATGAGGGCAAGATGAAGGCTCAAAAACGCCAGAACAAGTTACGTTTTTAGTCTTTAGACCGTGGACATAATTGTCTAGTGAGCATGAGTGTCTTCATTGCTAAATAAAACACACATTTAGAGAACTTTTTCCTAGAAATTCATTTTGTCAAAATTTCATATAACAATAGAGTCGATGTACGAAAACGGCAAATTTCAAGCCTTATTTAAAAGCCTTGATGCTATATGCAACTCATCAGTGATTTCATTTCGTAAACTGTTCATTTATTTTACTATATTTCCCTCACCTAACTTCTAATGACATCTTACACAAAATTTTATCGATGTAAGCCCTATAGCACAATGTAGATCAAGGAAATGGAAAGGGCATTAGAAAGTGATCGAGCGACTGTAACGCTCAATGGCGCTTCTCATAAAATGTGTTTANTCCTGTATCTTCAATGACCACTTTAATTTTAAGCCCAACTTTCGAGCCACCTTAGTTTTATTTTCACACCAATTTAAAAAAATATGCTTTACGATCTTAAAGATTAGAGTTTAGTTTTCTTGGTTTTGAGTGTTCTTTTGTTAATATAATTACGAATGTAATTTATTTCTGATGAATAAATATCTATACATGAACTTGAAACAACCTAGTCTGAGATAATCCTTGTTACTTAATCATGGTTACGTTACAATGTTATCAATTTAGAATAAAATAGAATAAGGCAATAGGAATGAGCCGTTTGGCCCATTCTTGGGTCGATACCCAAGTCACATGCCGCCTAAAGTAAATCCATCAGTCATGCACGTCCACCTTAACCACGTAATCAGTCATGTATACGCATTTCACTCACGGACAGACATGTCTTTCACGCGCATTTATCTCAATCATACACTGGCTCTAGGAGTTAGTACGCTGTTATACTGGGGGGTTCATAGTCCAAAATTTGTCGATGCGATTTTTGAATGTGTTCTCTGTACCAGCAGGAACTATGTTTTCTGGCAGCTGGTTCTAAATTGCGGGAATTTTAACGGGAAAAAGTTCATAGTTTGGGATGTCTTGAAGTTTCTAAGTAATAGTTTTTGACCGTTATTTCTGGCTTGTACGTTACCGTTTCTTTCGAAAAGCCCTTTCAGGGTAACATTGTTAAGGCCTTTGAGATACTTAAAGGTCTTAATAAGTTGTCCTCGCAGTCTTTTCTGTTCTAGGGAGATGAGTTCAAGGCGTTGAAGACGTCTTTCGTAGCTGAGATTGCGGAGTTCTGGAATCATCTTCGTTGCCTTCCGCTGAATTTTTTTCCATTTTATTAATATCTCTTCGTAGGTTAGGAGACCAGAGTTGCACTGCATATTCTAAATGAGGCCGGGCTAGCGCTTTATAGAGCGATAATATTATGTTCTTTGACTTGTATTCGAAGTTGCAATGGACCCCGCGCTTTTTTCTACTTGTTTGTCATGTTTAACCCTTTCGGTCCCATGATGCAAATATCAGAACCTTTTCAACATATTTAACATCAAATTTTAAAAAAGATGCTTAGTGATATTTTGCGGTCACTACATTGTCTTGATCAAACTGTAGCTTGCACTGCCCTACCAGAGTTTGCGCAGATACACGTGTTGCTCTGCATCTTAATAGGCGAAAAATGACTGCGGCTACCAGAGATGCCGTCGGGACCGAAAAAGTTAAGATTTTCAGTGACAATGACTGCTAGATCTCTTTGTTGCTGGTCTGTTTCAATGGGTATATCATACATCGTGTGTTGGAAAGGCCGGTTATTTGCACTAACGTGCATTACAGAACATTTATCAATGTTGAAGCTTATTTGCCAGGTTTCGGTTCATTGTAGAAGACGATTGAGGTCTGATTGGATAGTTTCTCTGTCACTTTTGGTGAATGCTCTGTGACAGAGTTTCGCGTCATCGGTGAATTTTTTGATTTTACTGACGATTCCGACATCAAGATCATTGATGTAGATGATGAAGAGGAGCGGGCTTGAGGGACTCCTGATGTTACAAGCGTTGAATCATTTGCTTGATCGTGAATCACTACGCGTTGAGTTCGACTAGTGAGCCAGCGTACTCTAGCTGTTCCTTATGCTGCCTTCAGTGTACGACTCCAAGTCAATGTTATCTAGTTATCTGCTCGACTAATGATATGATGTTGGGGTGCGTAATTGACAGGAATTTTTATCAACCTATTGGTAAAATTCTTATTACTTCTATAACTAATACCACAGTATTAACTAAAGTCAAGAATTCGTGCAAAACTTTATCTAAAATCAAATACGATGCAAATCGAACATACTTCTTTAATGGAATCGTATGATGAAAGTACTTTTGGTATTTTCTAAATTTTGCCCCTAAATTCATTGCCACAAAACACATGTAAANAATTTGTTCGTTGTTTAAACAATAATTATATACAACATCATTTATATTTTTGATATTTCGTGATGTACTTGTTGAATTTTAAACAAAACTGATTAGTGTACTTACAGAGGAATTTCATACTCTAACAATTGCTTCGGTGTCTTGTGAACTGATGCAGGTATTTGTTGATGGATACATTGTTTTCTTATGGTTTAGTGGCGTATTACATGCTACTGCTCGCTGTTTTCAGATTCTACTCATTTGCAACTTTTCCGAAGGTAGCGCTATTGAAGAATCTTTCAATAAATCAGATAATGAACTACGCATGTATTCGGTTCTTAAATTCCAGTAATCGGTTTTTGCTATAGTTAGTTACGGGGGCACGAATGTTAAAGCGTGCCATCTGCTTTTCCGGTGTGTAGAGCGATTCAATCAGTCAGCCTTTAAAATAAGATAAGATTTGGTTGGAAATATTTTATTTGCTATTTTGAGATTGGGTTTACCGTGTGTTTGGTGACAACACCTTAACGCATGAGATAATTCCGTTAGGAAATACTGATTCAAAATGACGCATACGTTTTCTGATGTGTATTCTCTTAATGCAAAACGGTTGCAAAGAAAAACAAAACCAACTCATGTTGAACGCTAATTCCTGATATTTCTCTCAGAAACCTCCAACGCTACTTAATCTACATGGAGGCAGCATCCCCTTCTATTAGTGATGACGGCACGAGTCAGTGTTCAATGCGGAGTGGTCATAGTTCTTCCAACCCCGTCCTACTACCATTGGGCGTTACTGCCTCACCAACATTTACTGCTCTTGGAGGCAGCTTTTCGGGGTTAAGATCTACCTCTCAGTCTACGTTCTCAAGAGCGGCAATTCTGCACAACACTTCGCTCTTCAACACCTCGTCCCGCAGCATGCACGCCTCCAACATCGAGCGCCTCGCCCTTCTCAGAGTCATGTCCGAACACCTGCCAGCTCTTGAGACGCGTGACACGGACGCAAGAACGGTCCACAAGAGGGCTTCCGTTTGGGGGGAAATCACAGAGAAATTCAACGCCAGTACCGCAGTCAAGCGGAGTCGTCATCAGGTTGGTAACACTTCTATGTACATACTTGCTAGAAGTCATATTTTAGAAAACTATTTCTCTGCCAGTTCTGACTATAATGATGGACTTGTTTTGCAATGATCATTACGCCTTATCCGTAAGTTCATTCCGATATACATATGACAACATTAAAATCGAAAATCAATAAATTTTCCTTGTTTTTCGACACTCTATCAACAGCGTTTTGGCTGGGTTGATATTGTTTTGTGCAACCTAACCCGGGATCAGTAGCAGTATAAAATCCAAGGCCCAAAAATTTGAAGCTGAAATGGCTATGAAAAACTGGGTGCCATACCATCATATACTTGGAAAAATCGATGGACTATAATCTTTGTATGATTAAAGGATAGAAGTCAAACAAAAATTAGGACTTAGTTTCGAATGACAGTTGCGTTGATATGCATGTTCATACGTAGAGGTATTATGTGTGGCTATTTATAAGTGTATTTTGGTGTCTTCACAGCTGTTGGTTGATCGATTGAGTATTATATCCAACTAAGTGTTATCATTGATACGGAAAGTACTTACTACACATACGTGCTCTTCATATTTTGACCCTGAACACCATCTTTTAATTAAGGAATTTTAATAAGCCATTTGAATGCTAAATATCAAGAAGTTCTTTAACAGTTTTCACCAGAGTATACTTTGATTGGTTATAATTCTTATCATAGAACCATCTGAGTAAAAAAATACAATCTAAACCTGTGTTAACCGCGCCTCTCAAGATCCTAAAATACCATGAGGAAAAAAGTTCAGGCGTTGTAGAACGGTCGATGATTTCTGGTCATTTTTTGTCGTGAAAATATCGGTAGAACATGCACGTTTTAGAGAGGACTATGTCAAACATCAGTGTGTGCGTTTATTCTATTTCATATATTAGATGACAGCTTATTAAATTTTTATATTGGTTCAAAGTCGCCCATGTGTCCAGTCAACTGATAATGTCCCCTTCCAAAATAAAAATTTCATTTCTCATCAAAAATTACACATCAATTACGCTCAAAAGAAGTCATAAAATGTGATCATGTTTAGAGGTAAAGCGGTTTCTCAATTTGACTAGAAGTAATTCTTTCACTAACACAGTTTTATATCCGTACAAAACTATTGCACTATTCAAAACACTAAAACAAAATAGTTTTACTCATTGGTTAGAAGTTAATGAACCAATATGCACTGTCGCATTATAAAGCTTTGGTCCTAGTGCTGGGTAGTAATTTGAATAGAAATTAATTTGCGTAATTGAGAATATTAATGCGTAACTGCGTAACTTAATCGAATAAAATCAATTTAAGTGTGTTTTCAACTACAATATGAAGTTAATGTTCCGAAAGCCCCTACGGTAGACACGGATAACTTAAAGGTTACGCTGCGTAAATTAAAGCAATAAAGTACGATGTGGTGACCATAATTAAGTTCAAAATATGGGTAGTATTAAGTAATCTATGATTTAATACATAGTAAAGCAGTTTGTAGTAAACGTAACGTCCTAAGTAATCTGTAATTTACTACATACTGCTCGTGTGTGTAGTAAATTACAGATTTTCTACATGTTTTCCTTCAATTTCTTGCTGCTCAAACCTGCACGATGAACTACTGAAAATGAAACAATTAGAACATGAGCTGAAAATACAAATTCTTGAACAAGAGCTTGATGCAGCGCGTGAAAAGTGTAGTACTAAGTAATCCGTAAATATCTAATTGAACAACATGTAGTAAATGTGTAGTACTAATAATAAACTATTTGCGTATTTGTTGGCAGTGGTGCGGAGAAAAACCTGCGTACCAAAATGTAAGAGACTTAGGATGGATGCAAATCCACTTAACAAACAAGTTAATGCTACTCAGTACCTGAGCAGAAGATAAATGTGGTATGTTTTTATAATGGGGTGGGTTTCTGACTGGAAAATATGTTAAGACAGCAACCAAAATGTAGAATAAATAAATAGGAAATCTCATACTCTTTGTGATCCGCTTAAATAAACGCCTTCCTAGTTTCAGAAAATATGTTATAAATATATCAAAGTTTTTATCCATATACATGTCTGTATTTTATTTAAAATAATCAGTACAGTATTTCTTCACTCCTATTACAAAGCTTGCTGATATACAAGAACTCTTGACCGAAATATCTTATCTCAGATTCAGCTCGGTAAGACGTTTACGTGACTCTTGTGTATGAGTATCATACAACTACTCGATTAAATTTTTTTGAGGTCCTCAGTACTATCTTCAGTATCTCGTTAGTGAAGCAAATTTATACATACTTCCTGTAATTTGATTGCATGCCCTTTGTAGCGTTCGTTGCGTCAATCAAATCAGGCATGCAATTGGTATCGTTTAATTCGCTTACATTTATTGACAGGTGCAAACTCTTTACAAGAATATGAAAGCAAAGGCAAAGAAATACCAATCACGATGCTTGGATCCAATCAACTCTGTTCTGGAGCGCGATCATGTGTCCGAGATGCTGCTTGAGATGCTGAACGACGAGTACCAGCAGAGGCGCTCCGTGATGCAACGGGCGGCCATCATGACCTTTCGGGAGGACAGTTCCAGCGTCGACTTCAGAGACCCCCATCTTGCTGTGAGTGTGCTTACGAATCTTGTTTAGAGATTACGTTGGGATTACGAGTAGAGTAAGATAACCATTTCAACATTAGGCACAAGATGCTAATGAATTTTTTTTTATGTTTCAGCGCGATGTATCTCAGTTTCTGAAGCAGGAGATGCACGAAGCTTCAGACGTGGATTCCACTGCAGTGCTGTCCCCACAAGCGAGCGTCTGTAGTCCAAACTCCGGAACCGGCGACAGCAGTTCCGGCAGCTGCCGAGGCGCAACCTCATCGCACCACGAGAAGCCCGAAGCAACGCCACCTGACGACAACCAGAAGTTATCCATCGATAGTATAAGTCAGAATGTTGATACTAGTTCCAGAGACGTTAAATCTGCAGCTGAGCTCGCTATCCCCAAGGAAGATCAGCTTACCGAAGAACATTTACCCCAACGGCCAGAATCTGTCCGCATGCAAGAACTCGCTTATGAGCAACACCTTGTCGAGAGCCAAAATGGCAATAAAAAATCGATGCGAAACCGCCAGCCAGACTCAAACCAATTTATCAACAATGAGTCAATCGACACGCTACTACCACCTGGAAAAAGACGAAAAATTGCCCTCCAATGCCAACAATTTTATGATACTTCGTTGGAAGTTGATACCAAACAAACTAATGCAAGCAATGAAAATAAAACTAACGTTTCCTTAAGAAAGAAACAAGAAATAACCAGATCATTTTCTCCTACTTGTTGCTGCTCAAGCCTGCACGATGAACTACTAAAAATGAAACAATTAGAACACAAGCTGAAAATGCAAATTCTTGAACAGGAGCTTGATACAACGCGTGAAAAGCGTACGGAAGAAAAAGAAATGAGAAAAATTGAGCATGAAATGCGACTGAAGTTTTTAGAAAATCAATATTCGTTTAATATAGAAGAATTAAAAAATAATTTACAAAGTGATGTCGAAAAATCATCAGATAAAGATAAGTTGAATTCAGCGCAAGAAGGAAAAACATCACCAAATAGTTAATACATTTGTTCATTGTGTTCTAATTCAGTAGTATTTATCTTGATTATATGCACTTGTGCACAAACAGTAGGTGACAAACATTATTTTGATAGAAAATTTTATTTAATACATAATGAAAAGGAATAGATTTTCTCATTTACCCCATTGATTGATACTATGGTTGCGATCAACATTTTCAAGCTTCTGTAGAGTTATTGGAGGAGATTGTTGAGCCATAAATATGCTGCTTGGGTCACCATCTCTGGTAACAGCCTCAGATTAAAGATTTTAGAGAGATAAGAGTGAGTCTGCTAGGTTTTATTAATGTTTTGAGTTTTGCACAATTTTTCTAAAAAATAGGAGCAAATTAAGCCACTCGCTACCTCAACGTTTGCTTGACTGGAATTTACAAAAATGCGCTAAAACTTTAAAAAAAAGTTAATGTTTCAACCTTAAAAGTAATTTGAAGCATCTTGAAAAATCGAATGCATTATAAGTAATCGGTAAATTAAACAAAGAAGTATTTTCACTCATGGAAAAATATAAAATCATTAAATTATATATGCTGGGAGTAAGCTAATTGCGTATGATTTAAACAGCTTTGTCTCGTAAAATGAATAAGGAATTAAAATGCATAGATTTAAAGTACTATAAGCAGTAGCTATTACTTCAAAATCTTCTAGTTTAACAGAAAGCTTGCAAAACACTACCTCCTCAACCGAACGAAATGTATAACATGATGGTACTTACACCCATAGAAAATGTACTGCAATGTGTTTGTTTTTATTTAATTATTTTCAGGGGTGAAAAAAAGTTGCTTCGCACTCTTGAAATACTGATACTTTTAAAATTTTCTAGGACCTGAAGATATCAGTATACTTGACCGATATAATATTTAATTCTTACACCTTCTTTTAGTATTTTGATCTGAATTTTATGGCAACTTTTGTTCAAGTTTTCAGTTTAAATAATGGCAAAAGATTAATGCCCAGACATAAAGAAGGTAATTAGTATAAAAAAGAATTCAAGTATAGCCTCATCCCGAAATCAGTTATTTAAATTGAGGTACGCGAGATAAAGGAAAGATTGTTTCTAGCTTTACGTCAAATGCTCGAAGGTTTTGTCAAAACAACAAGCAGTGAGTTGCGTTAAATCGTCAAACTAAAACTATCGCACTCGTTCTTTACTTTGTGAGGCACTAGCGTAAGAATGCCGCTTACAGGGAAAATTTCAGTCGGGAATGTCAATTCTGTGTCCTGCGCATCTACCTTGTGTGACTGCTTGACTCTAACCGCATATGATCATGCAGTTTTAGTAGCACAGTAAAGTAAACATAGTACTGGTACTGTGAAGTAAAGCACAGTAGGGGAAAAGCGGGGGGTTGGCATGACTCAC
Source organism: Trinorchestia longiramus (assembly GCA_006783055.1). Classification (NCBI taxonomy): domain Eukaryota; kingdom Metazoa; phylum Arthropoda; class Malacostraca; order Amphipoda; family Talitridae; genus Trinorchestia; species Trinorchestia longiramus. Next base: position 10,569 of record VCRD01002078.1, read on the forward strand.
AGTATGACGTATTTTTGAAACAGTGACGTCGTCATCCCGCAGGGCGCCGATTGGTCAATTGTTTTGGAAGGCCAGATGAAGGCATGGTGCCTTGCCGATGAATGACAAAAAGAGTGACTGATGTTAGACACGAATCTACACCTCAAAGAAGACTATTATCCGAAAGGTACTTCAGACCACTCGGCTACGCTACCTCTTAAGAGCAATGAAGTTCAAACACTCATTTATTAAATACTAATTTTTCATATTAGTACGCTATTTCCAGCCGTTCAATTTTGGAGCCGACAAATTGACGATATCCCGGTAAGAAGAGAGATAGCTACAAATTATAATCATAATTATGGGGTGAATTATTCAGGGGTGAACTTATTTTGTCCCACCATAGTTATGCTTTAGAAAGAGTGACAGGCGAGACGCAGTTCGCTTATAATTCATTTACACCATGAGATATTTTTTCCTACTGATGCAACAATGTATTACATATTAGAGAATTGAATTTTTCAAGATTTCTTTAAATAATGTTCAACCATTAATTAGCTTGACAGAAACATTACATTCATACATTCAATAGACAAGTGGAAGAAGAAACTAATTAAAAACAATCTTGTACACAGCAAGCTACTAGTATATGACTTGTTTAAGTATTTGGCACAAATATTTCGGTGGCTTTTCATGTGATCCTGAAATAAATTTAAGTTAAATTTTAATGGTAGTTTCCAGATGCAGCAATCCATTCTGAAATTAATTTTACGGGAAAATAGAATACCAAAGCTTAGAGTCGTGTTTGCTATTATTTAACAATTCTTTAGTAAAAACATTTTTTATAAGGGTTAACAGGAGCAGTCCTCAAAACAAAAAAGAAAACAGCGCACAAAAATTACATTTCTTACGACATCATCACTCACGACGTCGGTCGTGTGCTATGATTAGATGAATGTAGGCACGTCACTGACACGCCACGGCTTTTCATGACGTCCCTGTCTCCCTGGACCCTGATTTTCCTCATGCCAGTACTATGTTTACTTTACTGTGGTTAGTTGCATTAACTTATCCCCCGCGCGACACATTCTAAGAAGTTTTGCTCACCAATTTACTTCGGCAACATTGATCAACATAAAATATTGGGTTTTCAGCTTGGGGGGCAGCAATGTTATAGCAGTTTCAATCAGTTTCGGCCAAATGGGAACATGGAGACGACAACGAGTGTTGCTTAACGCGCGACTCAATGTAATGCCATCATTAAACACATTTTATGAGAAGCGCCATTGAGCGTTACAGTCGCTCGATCACTTTCTAATGCCCTTTCCATTTCCTTGAT
>VCRD01002078.1:12312-26698 GCA_006783055.1 Trinorchestia longiramus
CCATGCAGCCTAAATCACGGCGAGAATGCAGTTCGAGCGACAATTCGTTTTGAGTAAGTTTGCTTGTTTGCTTAGCAATCATTCAAAAGTAAAGTGCTCGTTCAAAACATTGCGCGTTCCTAATGTTTGTATTTCAAAAATTGATGGATTTTCCTCGATTGCATTTAGGTTTTTAAAGCTTGAAAAATTATGCGTCATCAAATGGCTTGGTTGAACGCCTAGTGACTAGCATCGTACTAGTAATAACACTGAATATATTTCGAAACAGAATGTGTATTTTCTTCATTTTTCGGCGGAAATGTCTTGGAGGCAGAAAATTACAGTACTGGAAGCGCAATCTTCCCTAAAATCTTCCATTCAATTTTCCTGATCGTAATCACGAGCGGCTGCATCACAGGAGTCCAGAATCCTGAAAATACGGGAAATAAAACTTGTGGATTTTTTCAGTAGAAAATTTCTCAAAGTGGGACTATTGCTTGGTAAACCAGGGCAAAAAATATTATATGGAAGTGTACGAGTATCTGTTGATGAGTTTTTTTAAATTGAGGTTTTGTTACCTTGAGAATTTTCTTTGATATAATTGAACAAACAGTGTGTCTGAATATAAAAATGCTGTCAAGATTTTAAGTAAATTGAAGGTCAATTAATGTAAAATAAATATTTTATATTATAAAAATTTAATTGTTTGAGTTTCTGCATACTTTTAGACTGCAAACCTCCAATGTTGATCAAGTTCTAGTAATTTTTTAAATTACAATTTCATTCTGATAAAGGATGCCATTTTACAAAGATTGCACTGTTGTGCAAGCATATTATTCTGCGTGAAAATGTAGACAGTGATTAATTCACCTGCTAATCGACATGCACAGTATAATGAAAAGTAAATGGACTTACATGTAAAAAATTAGGTTGAAATTCATGATTGAACTCAGCGTAAATTGTTCCTCAAATAGGAAAAATTTAGAACCTTGCAGGATACAATTGGAATTTAAATGACTGTAGTTAATAATAATTTCAGTGGCAAAAGGAAAGCAGCATTCTGAAAATAACAAGTGTACAGTACAAGCATCATGATATCAAGGCTTGACAGGCCCTGGGAGTTCAATTGTGCCTCTGAAATACATACTCGAATAGAATAGAACGTGTCACAAGAAACGAGCCATTGTTAAATTTTAGGCTGCTACCCAAGTCTCATGCCGTCTAAAGTTGAGGCGTTATGAATGGGCACTTCAATCACTCACCTGCACCTTAATCACATACAAACAATAATGAGAATAATGAATACTCACTCTCTGGTCCAAAGTTTGTCGTCAGAACATCGTTGGTCTTCTAGTTGTACTATTTTGGGGATAGTTTGCTACATGGTATATGTTTTGAATTAGTTAATTAGTGTTTTAGTTCATTTTAATAATGGAATGACATTTTAGAGTTGAACACCAAGCAGGGTCAATACTAAGTGCCCATAAATTTTATTGCTAATTCTGTACTTGCCGTAGTAACTTCAATGTAAAATATTCTAAAACTCTTCATTAAAATGTAAATAAACTCAAACAACCGTAAAGAGGATACATATTTCCGTTTTGAAGCATCGCTTTGTCAGATATTTTAAGGAGTTTATAGGCACCTCTCCTTCGTATTTTTCACGCCAGTTTACACTGAAAATTTACGCCGGTATTAACCATGAGAAGAACTGTCCCCTGCGATGAGGCAAGCATTGGAGAAAGATGTTCTCTCCTACAAGCCGTTCAGCTGTTTATCTTGAGAGAATATTCGAGATTTATTGGGAGGCTATCGGATTCCTTTGAGGATCGAGTACATCCTCGCAGTGGAATGCGCTGCTGAGTCGCTGCAGCAGCCGCATGTAATGGCGCAGCCGATAAGCAACTCGCGACCTGCATGAGGGAGAAGGAGGGTTTGCTCAAGGCCGACCCTCGGACGAGAGAGGAGATCAGTATTCATGAGGGCAATCGCGTGAGAGCTCTCACATTGTGTTCAAATTCGAGCGTCCTGTCTTTAATGTACTCTTTCTTTTTTGGAGTATGTTCTGGCATCTTCGAAACCTAATTTATACGTACAACTATGTATTCTTTAAAGATGAGTGTTAAAGAAGCGAGAGTTATTGGATATAAGAGTTTGAATATTTCAAACTGTGCGCAAAAACTCAAGGGATTTACAGTGGAACATGCGTGAAAGTTTTCACCGTGTTTGGGCAGGTGTGCTTTAACAGTGATATTTTAGTTTTTGGAACATTTTGTGCTTGTAAGTACTGACGTTCATCCAGTTGAAATAAGAAAAACACGAGCATGACTGTTAATACATAACACTTTCAATGTTGCTGGGAACCATGCAAAAACTTTGAAAAAGCTATTCCCAAAAACTATAAATTTATTTTAAGTGAGAATCACATTACCTGTGTGCTTTGCAGTAGTCCTTTTGATAATAATTGGGGAAAATAACCATCACTCTCAGTAAATTTTGAAATCTGATGAAACCATTCAAGTATTTTAGCAACTTAGGTTTCAAAAAACAAACCCAAGTTTTACTTCGATGTTACGTTGCTTATATTTCCCAAGTTTTGAAGCAAAAATATTGCAATAATTTAAAATTTGAATTAACACTCGCAGTTATGAGAAGGGCAGAACTTTTGTACTGATAAATTACGAGCGTAAAACGAACAAAACCATATTATTATTACAATCAGAAATACATTATTTATTACTAATATAAATACATTAATTCCAAGAGAATCAGAATCAGTGCAAAGTGTATAACCAGCACATGATTTTCATGATGTTATTAAAACTCTTCAAATTGCCAACACATTCAAAGCAAAACACCTTTTAGTTTAAAAAATAATTTAAAGAACAACTTTTATACATCATTTTGTTTCATTAATTTTAATTTGTCGTGTACTTTATTTTACGTCAGAGTCAGAAATGTTCACATTTATTTTTATTTAACTGCTAGAAAAACATTTTGCTGGGGCTGTTAGTTTTCAGCGTGAACGACAACGTCTAAGCAGTAGATTTTCTAGCTTAGTTTAAAAATTTCGAGTTATAGATCGAAATGTATTTTTGCTATATCTGCCCTACATATATTGTTGAATTGAAAATAGAATAATTTTATATTAAGTTTATTCTAATATACTAACTACAGCCTCAGCAGGCAACGACTCACACACTGAAACGAAGGTGAAAAATTCAATCATGCGCATTAAGTTGTCCTCTTCCACTGTGCACAGTGCTATCGCCTTAGCGTCACTACTGTGCACAGTGCTATCGCCTTGGCGTCACTACTGTACCCAGTGCTATCGCCTTAGCGTCACTACTGTGTACAGGAAAATTCAAGGCCAGATAATTTTTAGGCAGGCCTGGTACGTAAAAATTTCAAATTTTCGCCCTAGAATAAGTTACTTGCTATCAATTCCAACGAGCCAACCAATTACAGATTGCAATTCGTTGTTAATACATTGAATAATTTATTTCAGGAACGAACATCAAGAAGTCGGCCGACGCTCGTATTCCTTTCGCCTTCTCCACAAACTCTTCTCGAATTCTTGATGGCATGCATTACTTGAACATATGTATAGAATACTTAAATACTTCATGTGCAATTTCAATATGAATATTCTTTGCGTCTCTATCAATAAGAACTATTTCTTATTTCGACCACATCTGCTACCGAATCATCTGCTACATCTGCAACCGAATCTATACAATTCTAGATTTTATTTAAAGTGAACGAATTGTTTTACCTCGAATTAAAATTTACGAATTCAGTTTTCAGAAACTTTGGTCGGCGAAGCGTTATCTGACATTCACAACGCTTCTTGCATTTCGTTTCATGTGGATAAACATCATAACAAAAATATTTGAAGTGCCATATGTATGCGTCTAGTAGACTAGGGTATGCTTTAGCAGAGCTGCGGTCTTTCACAACTTCTCTAAGATGTGCTACATAGTTTGTGTGCGCGAATGTATCAACAGATTAATGAGCTAAGTGTTTCCTGAAGCCCAAGAAACGGCACTATCAGTCCGTGGAGGTTTTGAAGGCTATCGATTATCACACGGCTATGCCACCTGAACCAATAAAATCGTAGTCTTTTTAGGTATTAGGTCAGAGCTCGAATCAAAGGCGGTGGAGAATCTAATTTTTTACACTCACACGCATCCAGCACCATTAGGAGTATTTACCAAACTAGGTAACATCAGTTCATGACAGGAAACATATCAGTTCACGTACACACATGTTCTTCATGGTTGTATCCAGCTTGTCCAGTGTACACTTTTTCGAAAACGATGTCATCATCCTTTAAATAATTGAAATGGAAATTGGAATTCCCAATAAGGCTAATTCTATAGGTGTAATTAGATTACACCTATTTAAAGTCAGGTTGTGAAGCAGGAATACTAAGTAACTGACTCTGATAGCACCGGGTGCATTCCTCTTAAATTTTACTCTCATTAACCCTCATTTTAATTCTCGGGAAAAAAGGCATGGAAGGATGCTCGAAGTATGCGTCGAAACTTATAATTAAAAAATTATATTTACTAGTGATCGCATTCCTTTGTTCAAAATAGCTGGCAATAAAAAATCTGATTTTAATACCCTACTGTTTTACTTACACAGAGAGTAAAATACGAGGCGTATTGTTTTAAGTAAGCACCGTTTTGACGTGAAAAATAAGGCTAATTATTTAAGGATCTTCATTTTTAGATGGAAGCCTGGACCTTACCGTATCCCATAACACAATTTCCACTTACACTGACACACTGATCGTATCACATGACGTTTTCTCAATTCATAACGTGAAATTCGTACAGTACTGCCGTTTCTGTCACTCATTCACAACGAGTGCACGCGTACTTTTCAACACACTGCTTGTTTCTGCCTGTTTCCAGTCTTGAGAAAAAATATCAGAGGCGTTATAACTTGCACACACCACGTAGATAATTCAGTTTACCACGGAGCACTTTTCTCAGAACAAACGTTTTGCCTACTATACAGATGACTTCAAACTGACACGAACACGACTACACTGTCTTTGTGTTAAGAGATTTAACGATAAACTTTTTTCGAGTAGTTTAATATAAACTTCTTCAGGTTATGGAAGAGTTTTCCGCATTAACATAGGCTACCCATCCCTACACGTGTCATATGATTCCGACAGCGTTATGCACTATGGAAGGGAAACACTCGCTAAGGGATGTAACTTTTTTATTTAACGGTAAGGTAAAATATTAAACAAAGTTTTTCATCCAATATAAAATGCTTTTTCCGTTTGAAATACTTCTGTCCAGTCTTTGATGCCCAACTTACTGGAATTATTATAGTTAAGTATCGCCGTTTAAACTATCAACCTGAAAATTCAGAGTTGATAAATTAAGTACACGATCCACAGGTCCATCGACATGTCGACTGAGCCGAATACGGAAAATGAGTTCGTATAAATCATTGATTTATACAAATTCTTCATGCCATGATGAAAGTTGGTCGGTCAACCGGAAAGATGAACATACATATTTATGTCATTAAAAATTGCTGCAGCCTACTATTATTTATTTGATACTTAATTAAGAGCAAAAATAGTGAAATATATACTCCTAGTCTGGAGTAAACCTTAACTAAAATCATTGAACGCAACAGGGATGACGTTCAAAGTTCAATGGAGAGGAATCCGTTATTTTACAAATATGGTATGTATAACTTTATTTTAGGCTCAACAAGAGAATTTATCTTAAACTTTTTTCCTGGACACTGGGATGGATTTTTTTTGCATCATGGCTGATATCAGAGGAGAATGCTACAGGTTAATTTTCTCAGATATGTTTCTAGGGAGTCTCTACTAACATTAAAATAATTATAAGATTTGACTGTACCTATCATTGAATCCTTTTCTGCCATAACTGAACAGCTAAGAACATTGCTCTTATAAAATTCATCCATTGGAAACGTACGAGCAGCTTGTAGATAAGCTTTTCATGACCAGCACTGTTGTTGGAAGATTACATGCATAGGTTTCTTCAGCTCTCCTTTGATGTGCTCGATTCTAACTCAGAAAACAATTTCAGACTGGAATTAAATGAACAGATCAAAAGTGGTTGTCATAAACATGACTTTAAAGATTCTTTTCGAAAGTTTGATCTTTAATACACATCCACTGTAAACTAGACCTGAATCCGATAAGCCATTCTAGCAGAGCTGATGCAAGCACTTTTTCAATCAGGGAACACATGGGACTTACTCGGGTAGCACACACAAACATGGCTAAAGTGTCAAGTTTTCTGAAAAAAAAACAACACTCGTGTGACTCCACTCTTAGTCGTCAGGCTGGTCTTTAGGCTGATCAAGCTCTGCTCTAAAATCATGTAAAACGATGGAAAACTCACCAACTACTACAACAGTACGGATGAATGTTGCGTAATTACAGCTAGATTACTATTATTGTTAAATGTGAATGCAGTAATCAATCTCTTTCTTGATTTTCAAATAACAATTCACAAATTTATGTTTTGACTAAGAACCTCTTTTTTCATTTTCTGAGTTCGATAAAAGTTCTGGTTAACAAATTTAACAAGAACATTATTAAAAAAATTAACTGAACAAATTGTTTGCACAGATTGAACAAGGAAACATAATAACAATATTAATAGTCAACAGCATGACATTCCATCATGATAACATCCATCAAAGGTTTTTTTCCATAAAATTTGAACATGTGTGTGTTATAATATTATATCGTTCTTCAATGGCTGCATGTTCTAATTCTTGAAAGCTTTTTGGAGCGCGACATTGTATTCGAACCTTCAATTCGCATCATAAATTTTCGGGCGGATTTAATCAGGACTCATCGAAGGCTGTAGGAAAAGTGTAACTTCATTTTAATGAAGCAATACAGTCACACATTTAGAAGTAAATTTGGGAATGTTTCTTTGTCTGAGTGAGTTTTAACAAAATTTAAGCGTGCGAAAAGATGATGTGGCTTGAGAAGAAGCAGCCGTCGTGACCCATGCCCACGCGAGCTATTCATATTTAAACGACGTTGAATTGTGCAGTACTAAAGTTGATGCTTTGGGTATCCAAGTCCTTGGCGATGTCTCTCAACACGGCTCTTGGGTTCATATTAACCCCTGCACATAGTTTGACCTTGGCTTTTGTTGACAATTTCGACGGCCTTCCACTCCCAGGCAAAGTTTCTGTCGTACTAAACGAACGATGTTCCAATTCTCTGGAAGTTTTTGAATTAACTTCAAATAGAATTAAAAATTGAGCAGAACGAATGTTAGTACTGAGTAGAGAGATGAAAGTTTTTGTTTCTAAAACGTTTTCATCTAGATATACTTCGCATATAATTGAAACTTTATTGATAAGTTGTACAAACAGTATATCTTACCAAAGATATTCAAACTCGCATTCCATAGACATATGTAGTACAGCACTGTTAATACACCTCCTCTTTGCATGACTAATAATTCTTTATGCCAAACAAACACTATCAAGAAAATGTTTAACTAAACAAAAATTTGCATTTGTTGTACTGTCAAAAAATTTGGTGACGGAAGAAAGTGAAGATTCAGCACAGTGCTTACTCATGTCTACGGGAATAAGTATACAGTCGTAGCTGCGTGAACGAAGAAATGCATCTGTGCACAAAACCCATGTCTTCCTATTTTATATTTTTATTTTATATTTGTAATGAAATTAATTCTAGTATACATATTATTTATCCGTCCAGTTGCTGATTCAGATTAAGTGTGTTACGTACACCATTAAGTGTGTTGGCATACATATGTAACTCAAACCATTACTAATGCGTACATTCTTTAAATCTGAGATTAGTTACGAAATATTGAAGAAACCTCTCTATTTTCTTATCTTCTGAAGTTCGTAGTTACTTATTGGAGCAAATTTTTGGAACTACATTCATGGGACTGTGAGCCTTTGCTACAAAGAAGCAACAGCTTCTTAAACATTTGTGTTTGTTCTTGTTTCTGCCCAGAACTCATCGTTGCCAGTCTTGATGGCATCGCAGACTCTTCGAGAGCTCTAGAGGGCTCCAGGCTGTTGGTGCTCGACACGGTCCGCATGCAAGCAATCTATGCATGCAACTCAACTGCACCAGTTCTCAGTGAAGACAACTTTTGATGCCTCGTTTGTTAGACCTAACTAGAAAGAGGTAATTTAAAAAGCCTTTGATATTTCTTTACGGCAATTAGCAATATGTTGGAGACTAGGAGCATCTGTCAGGCATATCGTTTATGAAAACAAGATTCATTTGTTTCAGAAATTATACCTTACGTTAAATTACAAACAGAAATGCGTTCGGATAAGTTGAAAAATTGATGTTTTGTAGTAAGAATAAGGTGTTCGGGTCGGCGGTTTCAAATACTCAAATTTCGGTGTCGTTGTTAGTGTGCACTCGAGCCTGGGGGACTTGTGACGATGTAAAATAAGTATCCCTACCAACGGCATGGGACTTCGGTATTGAACCAAGAATGGGCCAAACGGCTCGTTCCTATTGCCTTATTCTATTCTATACATTCTAACTGATCTGTTAATCTATCATACATTCCGAAATGAATGATGGCTTGAATAAAAGGCTATAACTCAGTAATTGATCGAACATATTTTATTCAACTAATATACAGTAGGTGCAATAACCATCCATTACGTTGCCAAAAGTTTGTTTCTTTACTTACCCAACTCCACAACGAATAAAATTTAAACAACTTGTCTGTTTTTGTTTGACGAATTTAAGTTTGAAATTGTTTTTCATAAAAAATACAACATGAACTAGTTATTATTCATTGTTTGACTGCAGCAACTACAAACGAGATATATAAAGGAAAAAATAATTCAAGTGGTATGCTACCCTAGGAGCTAAGTATGCTCATACCGTCAGCTGTGCTTTACAGAACTGAAATTCCCGTGTAAGTTTTAATTTATTTACTACAGAGCTATGATCACTGTCATGATTATAGGCTTACAGGTACTATATTTATATAGGTTATAGGCAGTAGCTTTAATTTCAGCTTTATTCCTCACTGCTCGGTTCGTAAAGGTGGTTCACTCGCCATGCTGGTGACCTACGGCTCGAATTTATTGATTTCTGTTGCTTCCGTTTTATTGGTAGAAAAAGATGATTTTAGCCCTATAAATAAAATCTTTACATCATTGCACATACTTCTAAGGCGTCAAGAATACAAATAACCTTTACAAGTACCATAAAATTTTGGGAAATCGAAATTAACTTTCATAGTTGTAAGGAATACAATTTTTAGAGTTATGATTTAAATTTCATGATTCTCACGGAGCTTTACAATATAAAATAAAAAATTTAAGGTCTGTCTGAAGGGAAATAAATCTCTTTTTAAGTATTTAAGTTCTATGAGAAGATAAATCTCCGGCAGTCAGAGAATGCAAGGGTGTGTTAGCTCCTGCAAAATGAGAAAATTCGTAATTATTTATCGTACGGTGTCTCAAACAATCAAAACCACTAATATTTGTTCTGTAGCTTATTGTTTTTTAACAAAGCTATAAATATTTGCGGCAGAGAGGTCATCACCATTCCTAACAAGCAATTTGAATTCTATAGGGCCTCCTATTGGTCATGCACACTATACAAGGAATGCCTCCACAAGCAATTGGCACCGTTACGTTTCTTTTGACTTATTTGATATGCGATATTGAATGACATTCCACGAAATACTCTCAACTCTATTTTTGTCCACCTTAACATGATCTCACAATCGCCTGTCTTTCTCGCCTCAAAGTATGTGACCACGCAAGCTTCGGTCAGCCCATTCAGTCGTGAATGGCCTCAGAAAGACGAGCGTAATATCATCGAATGCAAAGGAGCGGCTCATCACCCCACGTCAAGAAGCTTCTCGTCTCTGATATGCTGCCGGCAGCTCGATAGTCCCGAAAAGAATGCGATCGTTGAGATGCGACACAAAGAATCTTGCGGTATTCCAGTGCGGCCACCTCGCTGTTTTATTGAGGCTATAGACGTGGTCAGATCGCATTTGCATGGATGCGCTCAGCCTGCCCTAGTCCATGATTTGGCAGCCTGGATAGCCGTAGAGTCCTAGAAACCCTGCAGTACAAAGTTTCATACAGTATTGGCTACAGTTAAAAGAAGTTATTGTTTCGGCACCCGAATTTTGTGAGAAATATAGGATTATTTTCTAGTTGCTATTATTTGTTTCCGGTTCAAGATTATATAGAATTGATACGACAATGTACTAATGTATCGGATGTGCTCTACCAATTAATAAGACACTCGTAATAGTAATTTTGGTTGATTGCTCGCATATTATGTTTATTGTTATACTAAAAAACCTTAATGTAGTTTCTGTCGTCAAAACAAAGTCTCAGTCAAGGGAAGATAAACATAGAGAAAAAGTGCAGGCCATCGATCTGCCTGCAGTGGTATCATCAGTCAAACATTGAGTTTGTATAGACAGATAGTTTTTCATTTTATGTTTTTTAGTCGTTATGTACGGCATAGATGCAACTGCTGTATTTGGTAAAAAACTACGAAAATCTGTCTATTCAGAATAGAGTGCTTTGAACTGCTAATTCTCATCCCTAATAATAATTTTGTTACATAATGCTATGATCGAGTTTAATGCAAAGGTTAATAAAACAACAACTCCTAACAAACATTAGTACAGTTAGAACAGAGGTGCATAATGACAATATTAATAGTCAATAGCTTGACCTTTCATCATGATAACTTCGATCAAACAGTTTTATCAGCATTTCACTCGAATTTAACATGTTTATGCTGGCACACCATTCCATTCTTCAATGATTACATGTTCTAATTCTTGAAGGTCTTTATGAGCCCACGAAGAGTCTTTTCCATCCTAATCACAGAGTTCAGTATTTAACGTTGCCTTCATTAATATACTCGTACCGCCGTGAACCACAATGCTCCACCGGTGGGGGTTGCGCTGCGGCTCTCTTCTCTAATTAATGCCCTCATCTAACTTGCAGAACCTTCGATCTCGTTTTAAGGATTTCATTGTAGTGCCGCAGGTGTTTTTATGGACCATGCATTATGCTGTCATGATGGACGGCGGGGATTAATTATGGAGGGAAATGAAATGAGGACATCAGTTTCTGCCCTGTTTTCTGGAGCACCCGCCGTCAGAAAAAGATGAGCAGACTTGCAGAGTTCCTTGTGGAAACAGAAGAAATGTTTACTTGCGAGGCTGCTTAGTAAAAAGAAAGAATAAGACTCATGCAGTATGAGAGCAGCAGCATCAGGGAAACTAACCGAGAAAGTACAACGGGGACTCGAAAAGCATTGAATATATGTGTGTTCACTCCATCAGTTGAGTCCTTCAGTTGTTCACTTCAAAAATGCTGGACGAGTTCATTATTATATCAGGTCAGTACAAGAATACTATCCAACTTAAAGTTGGATATTATTCTGATATAATAATATGAACTCGTTTGAATTTGTAATGAAAAAATCTGACCATGAAAATATTCAATCATTAGCATAATTTTTATCGCTTGCTAGAAAGTCATTTCATTTGTTCACAAGCTTATAAATGTCACACTGGTAAAATTCTTTTGATTTTGATGTAAAAATGAATTCAACTCGTTTCTTAACCGCTTCTGTTGATGTTTACGTGAGGATATCAAAATGGTTCTGCAGTTCCATAAACAAGTAATAGTCAGAAGAAGAAAAGTCAGGAGAATATGGAGACTGAAGAACTTTTTCAACTGATTTCTTCAAAACATCTTTAGTGCATTTAGTTTTGCGTGGACAAGTATTATTTAAAAGAGAATGTCATTTTGCCTACGAATCAATAAGGATTGCTTGTGCACCAAAACTGATTTTCAACGGTGAAGTTGACTGCAGTGAAGATAGGAAATAATTGATCATTTTATAATTGTCAATGCTTTGTAGTAATGCAATCGTTCATGTAATCCAACACTTTTTACATCAATTAAGGCTGCAGAAAAAAATTCTCTCAGCTTGATATTTTTAAGAAGGCACCTCCAGACTGTTTACACGTAGCATGCATGTTGCTGATGATTCTATCTCGGTTGTTTTCTAATTGACGTACTTTAACACTTTATTTGTCCCCACTCTTTGAACGAACTTTCGAAGCTCTAAAGGCTCGGTTGAAGTCGGTCCATGATCAAGAAAGTTTTCTCTTGTTGGTCAATTGTCATCTTGATAAGTTTTTGCTTGAACAGAAATTGTTTCCTGATTACAACCACTAGTGGAGTTAGAACGTTTCCATGCGTTTGATAGCGAATTTTTTCTTCACTTCTAAACCTTACCACAAGTTCATAATAAAATACTCCGCAATGTGGTGGTTGCAGTTCATAGAACTATATATATAATAGAATAGAATAGAATGAGGCTATAGGAACGAACCTTCTGGCCCATTCATGGGTCGGATAATTACTTCGATAATTATTCGGTTGTTTACCCAAGTCCCATGCCGTATTTCTAGCCGCGTCAACCATGTCGGCAGCGGGATTCGAACCCGGGTCTTTCCGCTCGCAAGCAGATTCGCTCACCAGTCGACCAAGCTTGTACACGGTTGATGATTGATTAAAACGTTTCAACATAGAATGCAGACTAAGAAGCCAATATCAATAAGCAAACTAGTACACTCTAATGTGAAAAAATCTCCGTCTTTTTAAATTACTTCCAAATGCTAGTGAAAGTTGCCTTATTGAAGAAGTTTCCGTAATGAAGGAAAAGAAGGCTAGTAACAGAAAACAATTGCATATTTAATAGTTATCGGGCGACTTAGGTATCCACAAAACAATGCTTACAATACATATAATGCCATTCCATTGAGGAACGTCAAAAACATGTGAATTTTACATTATTTATTCAGTTGAACATTCATTGTACAACATATGCACATAGTCTATTGGGCTTGGCTATAATAAACACGCGCACAAATTGATTTCCATTGACGAAGAAATCTAGAAAAAATTTCCAGTGATGGATGGTGGTTCCAGCCTCGTATGACAATATCTTAACTTAAGAACTCTGGTTCACGCCCTAAACAACAAGTTTCCAATTTTGACCCCGGCATTTATGCTACCGTTTTTTTTTTTGGGGAAAAGTTAGTTCCACTGTCTTTGTGCATGCCGTCCTCATATGCCCTTAGCTGTAGAGAACTGTGACACAATGAACTTCTTAACTCATATGAAATTAGACGATGCTTACCAATGCACCCTCCTCATTAGTCATGACAGTTATACAATGTGAGCTTTGGTAACCATTGTTCATTTCTTAGGCTTAAATCAGCCTTTTAAGCTTATGAAGAGTGAAACGAATGCCATCGTTCTATTTCAACTCTGACAAGCGACGTTCAAATATTTCCTGTAACAACTATCCTGTGGGTCCTGTAACAACTATCTTGTGGGTCCTGTAACAACTATCCTGTGGGTCCTGTAACAACTATCCTGTGGGTTCTGTAACAACTATCCTGTGGGTCCTGTAACAACTATCCTGTGAGTCCTGTAACAGCTATCTTGTGAGTCCTGTAACAACTATCCTGTGGGTCCTGCAACAACTATCTTGTGGGTCCTGTAACAACTATCCTGTGCGTCCTGTAACAACTATTCTGTGGGTCCTGTAACAACTATCCTGTGGGTCGTGTAACAACTATCCTGTGGGTCCTGTAACAACTATCCTGCGGGTCCTGTAACAACTATCCTGTGGGTCCTGTAACAATTATCCTGTGGGTCCTGTAACAACTAGCTTATCTAGAGACCGGCAACTGTGTGGACACTGATTTGTTTCAATTGTAGAGTAGGCACATCTCTCATGCATGTAAAATGGACTAAGGTTGTGTTTTTTGACTGCATATTTGACTTTTAGCATCGTTTCTTGCCTTTAATTATGCTAATCTCTTTCCTTTTTTGACCTCCGTGGTTTTCGCCCACATCAGAAGTTCTGGTGTTGTGTTTTCTGAGCGAGCCATCGGTTGCTGGCCAGCTGGTCTCGTTAGGTGTTACTTGCTTCATAATACCTGTCATCTTCAATTAGTTCAGGACTACCAGTACAAATTAATGGATGACCATTTTGCTCGCTGAACGACCTGGGTTTCTTGTTTGTCACCTTTTTTAAAACTTTGTTTTAACATATTCATCTAGTTGTTGTCTTAGGACAGCCAATTCATCGATATTTTGTTTTGCTCATAAGGGTCAAAAGTTTTAGAATTCAATATCTACGATCAAATCTTTCTGATACTAGGTTGATTGTTTACGTAGATAATTTTTCATGTATTTCCGTGAACTAAACAAGCAAACAAACAATCTTTATTTCCAATCGAGTACACAGTACATAGACATTAGTACATTGGTTTTTCAAATTCTTAAGGTTAACATTCTAAGA
>VCRD01002078.1:27424-67241 GCA_006783055.1 Trinorchestia longiramus
TGGTGAGCTCCATGCGACGATCCCGGGAGGTTGATGGGCGTCTTCATGGGCGAGGAGTTGAGTGCTTAGCGGGTTGAGTGCACGGCGCGGCGTACGAGAAATAACTCGTGTCCTTGGTCGGGTTCGAACCCGCGGTCTTTCTTCATGAAGCAGAGACCCGATACAGAACACGGGCCGCAGACCACTCGACCACGGTGGCTGACTAGACAATTTTGAAGCTAGATGTTCGTAAGCCTCATTTGTTTACATAGTAAATATATGCTTTGTTGTACGATTTCAAGTACGATTTCAGACACTTGACAATACAAGGCAATTGAAGTACTGCACCTTTTGTTCGGAGTTTGATATGTTATCTAAGTTTTCTCAATTTTACTCGGAATAACAGTGACCACAATCACAATAAAACTCATGTACAATATTTTAGAAGACAAATTTTACGACAAATTTTTAAACTTCTTTTGTTGAATTTCACCTTATGTCAGAACACTTCACATCTATCAATTGTTGATTCTAGACAGTTTCAGATATAGAATTTTCTCAAAAATACTAGAGAATCAAACGAAAACATGAATTAATTTTGATGGGATTAAATGAATCGATTTTTCAAGAGATTGGAAGCATACACTTTTGATTCGAAATTAAATGAAGCGAACTGAGTGAGAACTATCTGCAGTTAGAAATAGAAGCCAATTTGCCGACGACCAGATGAGAAATTAAAAGTTTGCTACCCATCAAGATTCTCTGGTAAATAGTTTCACGAGTTTGTAAAATTTTGAAACGAAAATCTCCTGTTTGAAGTGAACATGTTTTTTATTATAGAAATAACTAAAAAAGTTGAGTTCCACGAGTCAAATGATATAGAAAAGCTGTTCAGAATCCACAGTTTATGTAATTTTTGCAAGGAAGTTTTTCCTGAGGTTTAGAATATTAATGAAAAATTCACATATATTCGTACGAGCTTACATTTGTCTTTTCGTCTCAATAATTTTCTAATAAATGACTTAAATTACTTTTGTAATGGTGACAATTACTTCATACGTGACTATAATTTGTGACCGTAAGTTACTAGCGACTAATGGATTAGAGGGAGTTAAAATAGAAAATGCAAACTGTTATTGCACTGCTAAGATTATGATCCCCTTTAACACGTTGACTCCGAAGTGGTACGTATGTGTACCACTTAGGTTAGGTTCTGTAATTTTTTCAGATCCTTCTAGTGACTATGCGTACAAAGTGAAGTTTTACACCAGTCAGGCAATCGGAGGTAACGTGTTAACGCATCAAAAGAAAAAAATTCAAATCAAAGTTCAAATCAAATCCTGGAACACAATCAACATGATTTATTAGGATAATTTCAATACTGTATTTTGAGATTTTTCGTAGAAAATATTCCAACACTAAGAATATAGCTCAAATCAACCAACTACTATGATCATTCCACTGATCGATGTTATCACACTGAANGTAATTTTTTCAGATCCTTCTAGTGACTATGAGTACAAAGTGAAGTTTTACACCAGTCAGGCAATCGGAGGTAACGTGTTAACGCATCAAAAGAAAAAAATTCAAATCAAAGTTCAAATCAAATCCTGGAACACAATCAACATGATTTATTAGGATAATTTCAATACTGTATTTTGAGATTTTGCGTAGAAAATATTCCAACACTAAGAATATAGCTCAAATCAACCAACTACTATGATCATTCCACTGATCGATGTTATCACACTGAATTATTTTAAATAGAAACTGCTATTGAAATAACTCTTCTTTGAGTTCAACAAGCGTTGTTATTCTGCCGTGAGAAAGTATGGATTCACAAAATTGTTTTATCAGCCTTATATTCAATAAATATATTTAGTAATGGTTAATTTAAATTGTTCCAATGAGATTTAGGAAGCACAAAGCTCATTAAAACTATAGTACTAGCCTGTTTAGGAGTCAGTTAAGCCATCGAACAATGAATCAATTTGGAATATTTATTAATTCAATTTCCAAAATTTTGAGTATAGATTACAGTATCTCATCTTATAAACATTTGTTCACTGATGGTGAGAATTAACGTAATTATCATTTTTGCACGAGAAATAAGCATTTCATGTTGTCCTTTGGCGCAATGGAAGAAGCTGAATCATCCACTATTTGAATAAGATAAAATTTAGCTACTGGGAATCGACTACTTACGGGCCTAGATTTTCTAACGTAAAGTCTTACAGATATGAATCTGTCCATAAATACACAAACATTTGTAATTATAAGAAATTAAAACAGATGCCACATAAATGAAAATAAAGAATCGTTGATCGAGGGCTGACATATCATCTACGTAGTGTCATGATGTTACGTAACATGGGGTGAACTGACGGCATAATTTCCAGCACTGCACGTTTAGATTTAGATTCAGAATCTAGTTTTCTTTTGTCCCTCATTGGTGCGCTGCATAAATTGGGTAATACATTAGGGTAGAAGAGAGTTTTTTTTGACAAATAAAAAATATGTGCAGGAAGAAAATCATGTCAGGAGACTCCAAATGTATGAAATTAATTTGCTGGATTTCAGGATGTATCAAAATTTTTAAACGTCGTACATGTCGTGTTGGAGTGTCTCTAAGTTAGTTTAAATTTTGCTCCAAAAACAAGTTTACAAATTTTGAAGTTCTTCTTATCAGAACTTCGTTAGTTTCATAGTTTTGAAAATACATATTCTTCTCTCAAAATTTTACGAAGAGCCAAATGGAGCATAAAATTTCCTAAAATGTTTACATAAATTAAATTCCTCGTTGAAGAAATGTTTAATTTTTACACAATTTCACGAGACATCTTTGGTAGCGAAGTCGATTTTTTGTTTTGATTCGTTAGTGTTATCAATTTCATAATGTAATTTTTTTTGAGCCTTAAGACAGGTGTTTTTCTGTAGTTTTCTAGGACGTTATTTTAGTCAATAATAACAGATCTCTTGTTTGAAAATCATTTTGAATGAGAGTAAAGGTGCACAAAAATACATAGCCCGTTTGAACGGTATGAGGATTAAAGTATAGAACCATCTATGCAGTATACATAAGGAACATTAGAGATTCATTGTAATTCAAAAAGCCTTACCCTTAAATAGATTAGGCTTCCGAGGTTTTATAGCGATAACGTACCATTTATGATCTGTCATTCAAATTATCTCGCTGTTTGCAAAAATGGGTGTTCATCACTGGAAAACATAGTTCACAGCTTACAGAGAAGCTTAAGCCCGATGAAAAAAAAAATAATTTTACTAGAAATTTAAACAGCCAGTCTTGCACCGTTGTTCAAAGACTTAGTAAACTAACATAATGAATGTTTTCATGAAGATGGAATATGAGCTCAAACTAAACGCTTGTGTTTTTATATATTATAGGTACTCACACGTGTATCACGCTAGATTTTTTGCAGCCCACTCAGAATAACAGAAAATTTGAAAAAATCGTGAAAACTTTCCACTAATGAATCTAATAAACACAATGAGGTTATAAACTTATTCTAGAGGGATTTTCTTTATTAAGAGTTCAAATCACAAAACAAATGTTACTGGAATTCCAAAGCTCTTTCAATGTATCAGCTATGCACCATCAATGCGCTACATTTTGAGGCCCCGCCTGTCTTCGCTTGCTTTCGATGCAGAGTTTTTCGGTTTATTTCCTCAAATCCAAACTATTTAGATCACAAATGTGTCACCAACAATGTTGTATACCTAGAAGTTCAGGTGATTTTGACGATGATGAAAAATTAAGTTCATAATACAGCACGTTTGTTTTCTGTAGCTGAGTTGGTATTGCGTTCAACGTGCATTGGGAAACCGATTAATTTTTGAGCTCGAAGTTGATTTATTTACGTAGTCAAATGAAAATGAACCTAAACTGTGGTTATCCTGCTTCTGATGGCAACAATTCGATTTGTTATGGTATAAAACAAACTTGTACATTTTAAAACACAAACCTAATATGTATTGAAATTAAAAGTCATTCAAATTGTTTTCGGAGAGAAGAAAAAATAAAGATTGAAAGATATTCAAAAAGTTCTTACGAATCTCTCAATTTATTGAAGGGCTTTTGAGATTTCCTAACTCAAAACGTTCGTGGTTTGTCTAGAAGCTGATTATTCAAAGAGGCTGGCGCCCCGCTCTGGAGAGAATAAACGGATTTAAAAGTTTGTCTCTTCTTTTGGTTGTATAATCAGAAGTGAAGCGAGAAAGAGTTTAAATACTGCGAACTATTTTAGTATTCTAGAAAGTTAAAGTATCATCGGTTGGGCATTAGGAATGAAATATTCAACACTAGAACATTTTTCATTATATTTTTTGTCAGGAAATTAACTACTCTCATAAATTCAATCATATCAACTGGTCCGAAATAGCACTAGACGTTCAAGTCTATTGTGAGTTTCAAGTTATTGTGTCAAGTTATATTTCGAGGAATCTTTGCCAATTTGGACTTTATGCTTATATTTTAACAAATGACAGTCATTTCTGACATTCAACTTCGTCTAATCGTTATGCAAGTTGCATCAGCATACAGAAACCCCACAAAGGCTGTCATTGTTGAGCGTAGGTTTAATATAAGAAAGAGAGTGAAACAAAAGATTGTTTACAAGCTAGTAGCGGTCAAGTCTACACACCATCACTAGAACGGCCGCACTATCAAACCACTGGGCAAAATCTGTAAAAGCGAGGCAGAGTTCGAATTCCAAAAACTGGTTTCGAAAAGAGTATCGGCAATTATAAAACGAAGCAAGATTAGAAATTCGTTATTTTATGATAACACTGTAAGTTGTTTATTCTCTACTTCCGCTTTCTGCCATTAAGTCCTAAATTCATTGTCATGGTAGTTATGATATATTCATAGATTTGCATATTCCGGGCGATGTATGAAGTTTATGTATGAGGTGTGTGTATCACACGGGGAATTCGCAGTCGCGGTTAACCGAAAGGCAACCTGGAGGGAAAGGGAAACGCAAACAAGAGCCTGGACTTGAGAAGGTTCGAAGTGTTTAGTTACGTTAGAGGAGTGAAACTATATGTAGAGGCCGCTCCGTAGAACCACGCTGTGAAAACATAAACAAAGCGCCTATACTTGAAAAGGTCGAGCTGTTATTTTTGTAGCTAAAAGAAGTGTCAGGCAAGAGAAAATTAATGAATAGGCACCGTGTGACTCTCGAGAATTCGCAGATTGAAAAAATTTTCAAGCTGATAAAGAGTGGGCGGGCTGGATCAGAGACGGTTAGAAACCTATGTCAGACCATTTTACAAGTAGGGAGATTGGAAAATGAAATAAAAAGATACGTGGGAGACTGGGGAACTTGATCTCAGCGACAATGTCACCACATCACCAGCTTGGTCGACTGGTATCACCAGCTTGGTCGACTGGTATCACCAGCTTGGTCGACTGGTGAGCGAGTCTGCTTGCGAGCGGAAAGACCCGGGTTCGAATCCCGCTGCCGACATGGTTGACGCGGCTAGAATTACGGCATGGGACTTGGGTAAAACGACCGAATAATTATCGAAGTAATTATCCGACCCAAGAATGGGCCAGAAGGTTCGTTCCTATAGCCTCATTCTATTCTATTCTATTCTATTATGCTAGAGCGACATCTAGGTTTAGGGCATAGAGAAATTTAGGCGGCACCGTGATGAGAGGGAAAATTAGCGGCATCTTTAAGGTGTGTTAAACATCGTGTTAAAAAATCGTGTGTGTTAAACATTGTAGCCCATCATCATCAACGAATCTCCAGTGTAATGGGCAAGTTCTAATATTGATATTGTCTATGTGACTGAGGTTAGCGACAGGGTAGATTTCGTGATCTGATGTGAACGCTCATTGATTTAACTGAATTATTCCGCGTGCACATTTAATTATTCAACTATCATTTATGCAATTGATCCACCAATAGTTCACTGTTTGATAGGACATTATGTTGTTGTTTATGTGCCAAATTGTGGTAAATAACTCACGTTTCCATTCCGTGATGTTTAGAATAACATGTTTTAAATATTTTGTGTGTATCATTACCCTCATCTTGCCACTGAAAAGAAGTACTGGGAACACCTATACCATTTCATGTATTCAGAAGATTAGAGTCCCTCTAGTGAGATTACGTGTGTTTGTTGCTTTTAACTAATTATGTTATTTACAAGCATTAATTGAAATATAACGGTAGGACAGCATGCAGAAAAACCATGCATTGAACCCAAGATGATGTAATTTATGAGAGAGAAAAGAACTCATCAAAAATCAATCATCATGCAATCAAACGTAGGCAGAAAAAGCTCCTTTTTTTCATATGCATTAATCTAATCATTTAATAATAAATTAGACATTATATTCATCCGTTTTTAATACGTACCGCCACATACTGAGGAACAGAAAGAGACTAGCTGCCTTTCTTTCTTAGATTTTCTCAATTTCTGATATTTTCAAATTTACTTTGTTAAATATCTTATAGTTTATTTTCAAAATATGTTTTCTGTCTTTCATGTGAAATTGTTTTCTCAGGGCAAGTAACAGTCTTTGCTTATCTGGTCGCACTAGAATATTTTGGGGAGCCAAGGGGGTAGCTGGTAGTTGATGTCTACCTCAAGTTCCTGGAAAATTATCACGTGTCATGAGTGTCTAATAATAATAATGAATAATATGCCATGTTTTCGCTTCTAGTTTTCATGAATTACTAAGCTCTTAGGTAACTGAATAATTTTCTAACTTTCAGCGAGCAAACTGACGAACTAAACCCAATTGAACCTTTCTTGTATACCTTAAAGTGTGTGAAGCGGAGACTGCAGAGAAAAGCGCATAGCAAATTAGGAAGCAGTACAACAGGCAGTAGCATGGGAGCTTTATGTGTAGGAGGCTTTCAAGGTGAAGAGATGATTATTAGCATTCAGAATGACTACATAATATGGACGATTTCGAATTGAAATAACTTCACTCTAAACTTCCATATTGTTGCTTCAGGAATGGATTTTAAGAGTTTGAATCCATCTTAAAAAGTCTCACCTAATTTCGTTCGATGGGAATTCTGGCTCCGAGAAACAGTTGACTTTGATTCGAAAGCGTTCAATGAGTTTTCAGCAGCGTTGAAGTCTATTTAAATGGCAATCACGATAGATTTTAGAGTAAACTGCTAGAAACAATTTTATTGGTAGTAAATTTGTTCTTTTTGACTATAAATGGATTTCTGTTTTGTCTAACTGTAGTTGGTCGAACTCTAGCGTTCACAAAACCATTTCACTGATCTCGGGATTTCAAGATTAGATCAAATTCTAGTCCCGGATTCTGGTATCCAATTTCAGAATGCTTTCTTTATTTCAAGCTTGAACGTTAAAGTGATCATTTTTATTTTTTCGCCTAGTTCGGAACATTATTCTGTTTTAAAAGGTTTTGTGCTACCAAATGAACGTATAGTTTTCTTTTATTTTCTGGATATACTTTAATTTAAAATATTTCGTAAATTTCTATGAAATAATACTATTTGAATAATATTTCATGAACATGGTTCATAATCATAGCTAAAGATGTCAGTGAAGCTTTCAGATCTCCAGCTTAATAACCAGACGCTCATAACTCATACTTAGATGTTGTCCATATTCGCGGTGCACCTCTTACATTTACTTCCTCTTTCATTTTCCTGTGTTTCTTTAAAAAACATTAAGAACTTGTGCAGTGCACCAACTGCAAGCACGTTCCTGAAGAAAACTTAGATCATTCACGTTATATTACTTGGATGCCCGTCTATTCAATTTCGTACTGTACATCGGTACGAAAATTGTCATCTAGTCCCTCTTGTTTAGGCCAAGTGTACTAGTTTACCGAGTACTTGTACTGAGTTCTTCCTCGCTTGTATAAGTCCTGGTTTCAGTAGCTGGGAGTAAGCTAGATCTAATTCTGCTTCTTTCCCTCTGGGCTTTTCATGGGCAGTAAAACTTCCAATGAATTATTGAAAGGCAACATAATTTTCAGCGAATGCAGGCTCTTGCTACATATGAGAAAAGTATAAGCTCAACTGAATTTTTCTTCAACTCAGGCATATAAAATAAGACTAGTCATCGAGATATTATAGCTAAATATTTACATCATTAAATTCGAACAAACATTTGAAATTGGTTAAAATATAAAAATGAGCCTCAGCTATCAAAATTTACTTTAGGTTACAGAGTTAAATTGAGTAGATGGACGAGTCAACATGATAAGTTCAATTCTTTTTCCTACAACTTACAAACGGCACAGGAAATGTTTTGCAGCTTAGATCTTGAAAATGAATATTTTATCAACGAACAGAATTAATTTTCCTTTAATTCCGTCAGATTTGTGACATGAAGTGATGTAAGTTTTCACAGATTCCTTCAAAACTGATGTTTCATGTGAGTGTGTCTGTTCTCCGTGCTTATTTACTTGCATGTATCTCTTTTTTGACTGTCGTTGTGCTATGCAGTACCCGTATAACTCTTACCTAATGTAATAACGCAGTCGTTCTCTCATGTACTTATGACGTGGTTCTGTGTCATGCAATATATGTACAATGAAATTATTCATCCAATTAATATCTGTTGGCACAGTACGATAAGTTTAATCAATGCGACAATGAAAAACTAGCTTGAATGTTGTTCATTAATGTTTTTGAACTTGAACTTTTAAAACACGCTCTGTTCAATGCTATGTCACTTTAACAGAGGAAAAACTAAAATTCAGGAGACTTGAAAAGAATAATTTACTGCGATAGAAATACTAAAGCACTGCAACATGTCCAAATCCACAATAAAGAAGTTATTTTTGAATCATGGAAGAATTAAATAATTCTTGAGTTGCGTTTTATGAGCAACCGTGTTAGCAATTAAAATTTCTAATAAAGGACAATAGAGACCCGTATTTTGGAAGGGAGCGACGACATGCTCTCATTACTGTCCACTGGAATTCCTTTTAAAAATGTGCTGCCACTGACAGCGCTGCCTCCAAAATTCCCGGTCTAGAAAAACAATTACAGAGGATTTGGTCTGGTGCTATCAGTGAGTCCTACAGAATTGCAAATGTCTCGGTGCCTCATGAGGCCTCACAACGCCCATGAAGAGGCCTCTTCGCAATGCTAAGGCAATAAGCAATTTGAGGGCCGGGACTGCAGACACCACTGAAATTCTGAAGACATCATTTGGTCTCTTCCAAAAGTCAGCCTCTAAGCCCCTGCTGTCCTCTGCTCGCCGGTCTGCAAGCTTTGCTCCTCAAATGAAAATTGAAATGCGTCGAAATGAACGAATTTTTTACGATAACAAAACACAAAATAAAGTTTTTGACCGCAATTTGAACTAAAGGCACATCGATATAAAAATTTAACAGTTCATGTGTATTATTGATGATTGGTTGATTTTGTAATATTGAGTGAAATCACAGAAATGAGCACGTATTCGTAAATACTCATTCATAAGACACATTTATTTCTTCCTCGATGTAATAAAGACTCTCTTGAATGTAGCCACATTTGAAGAATGTTTCAAGTGGATGTAAAGACCAATCTGGAGATGAATACCATTTTTAGAAAAGCTTCCTTTTATTTAACTGTGCAAAGATGTATCAGTTCTTCTTATCGTTCGCAGATGATCGTAAGTCAAGTCGTCCCGTCGGATGTTCATTAGATCTTATATTTTCAATAAATTGAAATTTTTTGATTAAGAATGAATGGAACTTTCGTTTAGTCTTCTTATGACATCATTTAAAATAATTTGTGCTGATTACTATTCCAGAACAGATCAAAATTTTTCTGCATACTTATTTTCTAATTTATTTAGATTCGTATAATTCTTTTGGCAGTTAGTCATCAAACTCCTGATATGTAATTAACGTTCCTTTTATAGTAATCAACTTTTATTCGTGTGATATGAGCCAAAGTTAAATTTAATTAGTGCAAAGTCTTTTTTCTAGCAACGCAAATGTACATGCAATACCTATGCTTTGTTAGATCCTCATGCACCCACTCTGTAAACTAAACATATGAATTTAGTAACATAATGTTCCATGTTATTGAATGTGACGTGATCATTCATGCAAAATAAATTAATTTATTTTCATAAATTAAGAATCGTTTCATTAGTTAATTTCATCCGAAAGTTTGAAGGACCAAAATTTTTGAAAAATATCAGGCTTCAAAAACTCAGCATAGGTCAACAATTTTTTTAAGCGAACGTGTAGGCAAGCTTAAGGAAGGTTAGTGTAGAGGAGGCAATAAAATAGTCTCACATATTTAAAGGTTTAATGGAAGCGAGGTAGAGTAAAGAACGGAAATTGAATTTTTATTTTCAAAAGCGAAAACGAAACGAAAGCGATTTCGGGACGGAAAATAAAGCACAAATGCTTCACATACAAACTTTGAAAATAAAACTAAATTGTTTACTTCTTACTCCATTTCAGTTTTATTGAACATACAAATGTGTCAGGTGTTTTTGCCGCGCACTCTGTTTGCGGTGAATATTTTTTGAAGGAAACTGAAGTTTCTTTCAAATGTGATACGGCGGAAACCTTTAAGGAAGTTGAAATAAGAAGGAAAACATCAGAACTCAAACATCAGCGGCGATGACACGTTAACGTTCTTGCACTTCAATTATTATTTTGCATTTGCAGTCTTTTCGAACTTAGTTGAAAATTTCTTTGTATTTTTCGTCATAATTCGTATTTGTGTTCAATTTTTACAAACACATAGTGGTTTTTTAACTATGAGGTCCCTTAGCGTTTAGGAGAGGTCTCTCTGAAGGCAACAAATAGGTATTTCTTGCCTCTGGAATTCTATTATCAACATTATCCTATCCTTTGCAAGTAAAAACTCTGTAAATGGACGAAATGGGAGACAATGAGGCAAGTATTGAATAAGGAAAAGTGATGCTTAAAATCATGGAATAAAATTGTTTCATTTTCTGCACAATTGTAGCATTATATAAAAACGTGCGAGCGAATTTTTATTTAGATTATTTGTTCCAAATGTCATATAGCACAGCAAGAATAGTAGGTCTTCATTATTCGTCTGTACATTGTCTAACATGGTTAGGGAGCCTGTCTCTCAAATGGCATTACTCTGCGCTTCGAAACTGAAAAATTGTGCTTTAGAAGCCTTCATAAGCGAAGTAAAGCCTCCGAGGCTATCATTGTTCCCAGTCCCCCTGCACACACCAGCACGGGTACCGAGTGAGTTCTCAGAAGCGAGAGCTGACCTTGCATTCTAATTTCGTATCGAGTTCGACAGTTAATGACGTAAAAATGAAAGAAAATTTATGCACTGAAAATGGGAAAAAATCCTTCAAAAGGATCGTCAGAACTACAAAACTGCTAAATTAGGAAGGGCTGGAACATAATTACGTTAGGGAAGGATTCAAGTCACATACAGACGCCTCGTTTCTTTGTTCTCTGAACACAGAACAAGCTGTGCAATTCGTGAAATGCTGCAGCCCTGCAAGTAAAAGGAAGTTCTCTAATTTTCACCGGTAATACGTATCGAAAATTTTTAAAGAGCCATTGAATTTGGTTAACAACATTTTCTTCTTAGTCATAAGTCTACAAATTGAAAAATTTACACAGCATGAACTTTGTATTGAGACATCTATTGATTGAATGACCATAAACCAGTCATATAATGGAAAAACAGGAGTTCTTCAACAGGTAAAATTCGAAAATTAGCAGTGAGAAATTAGGAAACGAAAAACAAATTGGAATAATTGGGATTATTTTGATGTCATAGTGTTACTTCACGTTTATTCTAACAATGATAGTCTAATCTACTTAAAATGACCTCTCAAGTACTGTGGATATTTTTTAAAATAAAAAACTCCAACGCAATCAGTATCAGTTGTACTATTAAGTAGATAGTTCCCGCGGAAATTCCACGGTTTTAGATTTGATATTTTGAAATTATTATTGAGACGAATCTACCAAAGATTTATAACCAATTTTTGTATTCTAAATGAATATTTTTCATCCCATTATATAATGTTACACAGTTTGTTGCTTGCTTGCTTGCTTGCTTGTTTGCTTGCTTGCTTGCTTGCTTCGTCTGTCTCTCTGTTGCACTCTTAAAGATTTAGATAGGAGGAAATTCGTATACTGAATAACAAGATGAGATACCATGAAATTTCATTCCTAAATTACGATGACAGTTATACTTTCTGGAATATATACCCGAAAGTCGAAATACTGCGTTAGAGTTTTTAATCCTGTCGTACATAAGGTATTTCGCATATTTTTTGAACTGAATTTCTTCGAAACACTTGAAACTTCGCACGGAGTATGGGCCAAATATTCCAAGTAGAGGCCCCTGGTTCGGTCACTGCAGGTAGTCACGATACGGAACCCAGTGCTGGGTCATTACAATTTTTTGTTCCCTTGCAAGTTGAAGAAAACATTCGTTTAAAAGGTATCATAGATAGAGTCTTCTTCTACTTAATGACTGCATGTTTCTACTTCAAACTATGCTATTGAACCAGCACCTTTACATCGACTGCCTCATCCCACGTGCACACCGTGAGTCTCTAGAAAAACTGCTTCGCTTTGAAAAGTAGCTCGGTACATGAATTGTTGTGTCTTTGATCGAGTTTTTGATCCTTTTGTACCTATGCTTTTTCACAAAATTTTTGCCCTGAAGGGCCAAGAGCTCGGTTTACCCTTCTGGCTTAGCAATTTGCTGAAAGTAGGCTTTCCTCATCAAAAAGTCATCAACTACCAGCGGCAGCCCTAAATAATAAACAGAATAAAACTTTTTTCAACAGAAAGATGCTCATGAACAGCCTTAATATCGTAGAACAAGATATGCCGTATCATCCACATATATGATTTGGATACACCTGAAAAATTCATTAGAACAATGGAAGAACACCAGAAGGAAGGAAACGCAGACTAGCACGTGAGAGGAAAAAAGGGAAAAGGTCTCAGTAAAGTACCAGTAATACGGCCAATGTTCGAGTCATGGATGCTAAGCTCATGAGGAGAGCAGTTTCTGAAAAAACTTCCCAAGAACGCGAAGCAGTGAAGAGAGAAGAATGATGGATAGTGTAAAAAAAGCTAAAGCATGCGCTGCAATGTAACAGGAAGAACTAGAAGAAAGGAGGAGATTAGAAAGGGAAAGATTAGCGGAAAGAGCAGCCACCATGTCGCAAGAAGAATTGAAAGATAGAAGAAGAATTGAACAAGAAGGTTTGTAAAAAGGACAGCTATGTCACATGAAGACATGTTTGAAAGGAGAAGAATTAAAATTGTTGTTCATTGGCGAGCACCACTGAAGTATTGTCACTGAATCCCTGGTGTCATTTTTGTCGGCTGGGTACACTAGTCTACTTATATAACGTACAGTGTATCTCAATCTCTCTACTTATATATTTCTCTTTCTATATATCTGTGTGTGTTCATCTCATTACTTCCTATCAATTACTGAAGAAAAGTTGTTTAACTGAAATCAGAACAAATATGCAAGCATTATAAGCATTGTATTGTGGATACCAAAAGAGCTTGATTATTTATAAAATACGTAATTTTTTCACGTTATCACCATTGTTCTCATACACGGCCATGTTATCAGTAGACAAGATACGGAATGGAAGTTCTGTATATATTCATGAAAATCATTCATGTTCAGATAGTACCACGGGTAAAACTGCAAATTGTATTTTAGTTCATGGATCTTAATTCCATTACTTTCAAAGCGATGAATTTGAACGGGTGCTATCTAGGCCATGCTATTGGTAGATAGGAAACAGAATAAAAGTTCTGTATACATTCATGAAAAATATTTATTTAAAATACAATAATTCGTCGTAAATCTTCAATACATTTGTTTGTACAATAATTTCAAATTAGTCAAATCTAAACCGAGGAATATCCACAAGAATTTCCTAGAGTTTCTATAGGTGTGAATAACGATTCAGTAATAAGACGTAACTGTAGAAATTCCTTTAAGCTACTTGCGTGCATAATTTCGTCTTAAAAAGACAACCAAAAGCTAAAAAGTAACATAACTAGTGGTACATGAAAAACTTTGTTCAAATATTCGCAAGCTAGCGAAGACCAACATCTTTCAACCGCTTTCCAGTGCTGTGAGAAATCTGACATTTCATCTCGTCAGGAAGTGTTTCATTTTCTTTTTGATGATGGGGTATATTTTACAAATCTATTCTGATGTCACGTGAGATAAAGTGATCACTGACATGAAAATTCATGCGGCACGCAAGGAGAAAGCAAAAGGCGGAATGAGAAAGAAGACGTCACTCCGGACTAACGAGACCTTGTCGTGCATACACTTCCCTGACATCTAAAGGAAGTACAGGTCCGACCTCAATCCAAGTTCATTTTCGAGAGTTTTCAAGTTACAAGTAAGCAGTTAACCTTAGGAAAAATAGCTGTGAAAAGTAGCTCTGAATTATAAGGAAATCTGATAAAAAGTAACTTTGTAAGTGCATTTTTTTGTGTTTCTTGCTATCGAGAGCAGAAACAATACAAAGTAATTCTCAGTATCCTAAAATCTCACACATTCTGCGAGTGTTATTGCTGTATAGGTGAAAAGTGGTGAATGAAGCAACGTCAATGCGTCAAAGCACTTCAACGACGAAGCAATATGCATTATAACATAACTTCCTTTTTTTCAATGCAAAGAGCTTTTAAAAAAGGAAGTTATGTTGCCGCAACATGTATCAAACGAACAACTTGTCTTCTAGGGATGGCAAGTGTAGCTGCACGCAACTCTAAAAGGGATTGGTATTAGTTTTGAAATTACTCTGCCCGTATTTGTTTGGAGTTTTCAAGTGACACGAGTGTGTGGAAGAGCGTTAGGAACTGTCACATTCGATCATGCACGGTACATGTAAAGGACTTCCTGAGCGACTTTTTAGTGCTCCAACACCTAGAAACTTCATGCTTGTTTTAGGAAAAGTGTATTCAAAACATAATTTTTTATGATTTAAACTTCCTATTCATATCTGCAGTCAGGTGGTATGTGCTTCTGCTGACACTTATATATGTATATAAGACATCTGAATCCTTTTACTCTATAATTTTACAGCGTTTTTGACGAGAATAAAATCAGGTCTCAAAATGTTTAACCTATCAGACTTCTATACAGAAAAAATCGCCAAAACTCGATCATCGAATACTATTGGGGCGCTAAGATATTATGCATATTGCTTTCAAAAGCTAGTTCGATGCCGACTTGCACAAAAAAATTGTTTGGAAAGGGGGATAGTGGACGCAACTCAAAGTTAAGTGACAAGGTAACCAAACATTGTAGTGAATTGTCGGCTAACATAAAAACCGATCTGAAAAAACTGACATTAGCATTCACATTAACACAACGCACAAAACAGAAACCACAGTTTCACGAAATGAACATTCACGGATGGCTGAAATAAAATAAAACACTATTACAGAATTCACTGCTACAGTGCTAAAGAAACAGAGTGTTGACTTCGAAGCTTCGACAGTTGAGAGAAGGAAAAATGTTTTTCTGCCCGAAAATGTATCATTGTCGTTGTTTTTCACTAAAAGTTTTTTTTATGAACAGAAAATATTGTACAAAAGAATTCTTATGATCCATAGTGCATGCTTTTGACAGTCAAACTACATTAGTATTTTGGAGGCTTTTTTATGGTATTCAGTTCAATCTACGAGTGGTATTATGTTGTGTAGCCGAGCTACTAAGACTTAATATTTTTAAATTTTCAAAGATGAGGTCCTTACAATGACCAATAAATTAGTGCCAAATGCCACTTTATTCTGATAAAAATATGCATTCATGCTCACAAAAACGAAAAATTTTGGTGTAAGTGCAGCAAGGACATCATCAAAAATTCTCCTCGCTACAAATACACTGCAGAGGAACCTTATATGAAGTTAAAATCTCATTGACTTTCCCATAGTCATTGAAGAATTCATGTCTACAGCTGCTACAATAATTATGGTTAAAATTAAAGCTACAAATGACGTAAAACTTGTAAAACCCTCATCAGTTCGGAAGAATGCTATAATACGATTGAAAGGTGGCGCAATAGTTCATTATTAAATTTTACGCTAAAAGAGTTTTTTTAACCTGCCAATATACAGGGTGCGGCTACATATCTTCCTTTTTTAAATGCATTTTGCTTTGAAAAGGAAGTTGTGTTGCCACACCTTGAACAATCACGTAGAGTCCAGAGATAAAAAAATATCCGTTACAGCTTGTAACTATGGTCACTCAAAAACGTCTTTGAAACTTTGTATCTATGATTCTTTTAGTGCAATGTTGAGTTAGTAATTCTCGTCCACTTACCTTCCGAGTTCTCCATAGGCACGTTGCAAATAAAAATCCGTTAGGTTAAAACTTCTCTAAACGCCACAAGTATTCGCAGAAAAATAAGGCCGACTTAGTTCAAAATGTGAATCAAAATCAATCGTAGTTTTTTGCAAAATTAATCCACTCAGGATTTTCCGATTATATAATTTCCCTCCTTGTCAGAGAGCAAATAAAGACATTTTTAATATCTCGAAGCCACAAGTTAATCTGTCATGAACTAAAAATGAAGACCTCAGTCGGAAGCATTAGTTATATATTTTATGATGTAAATCCTATTATTTGTGTATCTTACTCATGTTAAATACCAATTCTTTATGAATATCAAGCGGAAGCATCAATATATTTATATATTTTTCTAATCTCCGAGTAAAATCCTAGTTGGCAACTGAGGGCTGTAAAAACTTACTGCTTCATTTACGACATTTTAATCTTTGAACCATAAAAAAAGTCACAATCTTCATCGAGAAGAATTTTACTTACAGTAAAAATCTTAGAAGCTGCCATTTCAGTAATAAGAAATGGATTGCATGCGGATAACAGCTCAGGCAGAACGTTTTTCCCCTTGTAGTAAAGACATAGATCGTTTATTAGATCTAATATCAGCTTCATCATTCATGCACGTTCTCTTGATTAAGACACATATTTATCGAAAATGAGTGGATGGTTCTGATGCATGATGGTAGAGATGCAGTATATGTCCGGGCAAATTATAATAATCGAAAAATAAATTTTCCCTCATACACAAAGTTTTCATCAGTGCGGCGAACTTTTCGACAAGGTTGTGTTCGATTTCGATTAAGGCAAATATGTGCTTACATCTGGGCTAACGAAGACTGGACTTCAGTTTCTAACAACTGACGGAAGTGTGATTATTTGGCAGCATAGCGTTGAAATGCAATTCTACTGGATATTTCTTATAATCACTTTAAAATAAGTTTCCTCAAATTACATTTTCAAAATTCTGACTGTATACATAAACTTGTTAGCGTTTTTAACAAAATTGCTTCCAACGTTGAGCTTTCTTGAGCAGGTGCGTATAACTGCGTACTATTTTTAATTTATCCAAATGTAGCTAACTTTCTTACTGGTTATACACACTTTGTTTTAGCCTTTGCCCAATTTTCGATTGCCAACGCTCAAGCAGGAATAAATTGTCATAAAAAGTATACTGCCGAAGAATCAGTGTTAATTATGTATCTTTAGTGCTTAAAGACCGCTACCAATATATAAATTTCGTAGAGTGCTGTGACGAATAAAATAAGAAGTCTTTTGCATCTGTAGTGTGTCGAACATTGGTTGTCACCAGGGAGCCCTGTGCCCCTCAACACAAAACTACCACTGTACCCACAAAGGGTTGAAGAATCCTGCATTTGGTAAACGAGTGATCAAGGAGTGCAGCACGCGTTGTTTACAGTTGCGCAAACCTTCTCTGCACACCAGTTCTGCTAGCAGATCGAAAGCGTGCACCAAGAACTGATGCAAAGAAGCGAATAATTATTGTGAATAACAGGCTTGGGATATTATTTTACGCCAAGCAGAATGTTGCAAGAATAGCCAAGGATGTCATGCGGCACCTGGGCTCTGAAACACTGTGCTATCAACTGCACTACCGTATTTTGGGCCAACAGATTTCCTCCTTTTCCCCCACATATATTACTGCCTTTGTAGGAAATGGCGCCTACTTGTGGCAGACGCTCACAAACTTCTTTGTGAACGCAAAGACATCAGATTTTCAGAGCCAGAGCATTGTCTTGCTAGGGGGACGTTAGTGAAAGGTTCTGGGTGGATGAGGAACAACGGAATGTCCTAGATGCCGCTCATTTTTTGTTCCGATTACTGAAAAGGGCATCGAATTTTTAGGTTTCTTCATACGTCGAAGAAGTAACCTTCCCATTTCACGCTTGGCTGCATTACTGCATGCGTTTTTCACAGGAAATTGAATTAATGAAGACCAATAATTATTTTTAATGAAAACATTCAATCGAAGTAAATTTTATCCCGAGTATCTACTTGAATATTGCATAGCAACGTATTAAGCTTCACCATTAACAGCTATACTGGCATCCAAGTCGTCCAGCTCAAGTTATTTCCGCTTTAATTCCTCTGACTCATTTGGTCGAGTAATAAATCTATCGTCAGTGATGTAAATCAATCCAAGTCTCATTTTCAGCCTTAATTCAATCTTGAGAATTTCGCTGGAGCCCGTCTCTAATGGCTACCGCTTGCAAGACTCTAGAAACTCGGGTGATTCATAATGAAACGAACAAAAGAATGACGAAACGTTTGTTGGAGTTACTGAGGAAGACTCACTGATCTATTGAAGCGTAATGTTAACTGTTTTCAATGAAGAAATATATGTATATTATGATACCTTTGCATTTTTGCACTATGATTATCAGTGTGGGTTAAAAAACATTTTTACTTGACCTGAATCACGCGCCGTGCCAAATTCAGGGGAACTGTAATAGACTGAAAGTTTATATACTGTAAATATGCATTGTAAATGCATGTATATATTTACATATAAACAGGTACTGAATTCAAGATGCTTTTTCAAGTGTTTTAAATGTAATATACACCCAAACTCATGATTTTTTAAAATTAAATTGAATCTAATTTTGATGCGTAACCTCATTTAGTATCATCCAAACTAAGCACGATTTCACGATTCAGAAATCGAGAGAGTTCTTCTATATCTTTTTGACCTTAGTATCTCGGCGATGAAACTGAATTAGCAATAATTTATATATGCATGCATTACTCGAATTGACACAGTTTGCACACTTCTCTTATTGAAAAAAGTTTACTTGTTTCAAAACTTAGGAACATTATTACCCACGAAATTAATGCAATGTTCTAGTAGTCAAAATTTTCTTTTACCATCCAAGAATTTTGAGAACATAAGACATGCACAATAAAGGGAAATTCGGCGTATTCTGCAGCATGCGCATCCAGTCAAAGCAGTTTAGCTCGTAATTAACCCAGGTTCCAGGTTAACTCGAGCGTACAAAACTAATGGAACATTGCGTTCTGTTTGAAATAAGTGTTTATAAAGTGTATTAGGCTAAACGCAATATTCTTTAAGCAATACTTCATTCTTCGCCTCTTGGTCTCTTCTTTGAAGCAGTCAGAAAACAGTAACTGTTAGCCCGGATGTAACATTGGCCATTTCCGGAGATTTAAGGTAAACGAGTTCATTTTGTTAGCACTTCTTCCAGACCGGAAATTTGGTGCCATTGGAAGCATTCCGAGGAACGAATCTCAAAGACGCTTTTAGAAGTTGAAATGGCAAACCACTCGGTAACCGAGGGAAGAGTTCAGTTCTAACGCTTGTGTGTGGTCGTTTGAACAAATTTCGTACAAGCTTGAGAACTTTGCAGGCACACTGAAAGCTTCGCATATTTTTCCAGGGTGTCAAAAGAATTTGAGCATACAGTATGCACCACTATTGAGTTTGAAGGTACACTATTTGATGCAGCTCCAGGTACTTCTCTTGCGTAATTACTCAAACCCTGAGGGTTGCATTCATTACTTGTGCCGTACTCTTTGGAATAACACCTTGTGAAGCAAACTTTTCACATAAAATTGTTTTGATTAAATTGCAGTGAAAACCACGTGATTTGCTTAGCGTAAAATAAATGAACGTTAATCATTAATCATTAAATTCAAATTTATTTTCCTCAATCATTTTAAGGTATAGTACAACTATGATCTGTTACGGATAATTCATACTACTGAATGACATCCCTCCACAGTGATGGTAACCAATGCGAAGTGTTGGAAAATATGAATAGTAACATCTAATAGCACTTATAAATGTAATTTCCGTCGCTTACCATCACATAAATTGGCCTAGCAAGAATTAAATTCCTATTTAAGTGACAGGCTCAGCTAGAAAACAATACTTCTGAATCATTTATTGGTAGTTAACCGAACTTGTAGAGCTACGATATGATAAAAAGGTATTTGAAATTTTTTTTTAATTGAATTTCGTTCTGAGAATTTTTACTGTTACTAAGATAAATTCTATTTTTTCAATTTTAACCGGTAATGATTCTAGCTTTCGGTGAAACTTAAGAACAACATAACTATTCAATTACTGTACTAATCGAATAACAATTTTTTTTCGCTGACAGTATTTAGATTTGATCAGTGATAGTTAATTGTCGTATGACGTAGCCACTAAAATTCAGCAATTTCGGTAAATTTCCAGAAGAATATAGGGTCTGGGATTTGCTCTGATAACCTTACTCTTTATACACCAATTTTGAGCATTTGCTATCACATTGTTACGAGCGACTACAAAAATGGTCGTCCTTCATGTGTATGACCTTAGAAAATAATAGATTAAATTAGAATATAATTGAATTTGTCTACAGAAATGAGCCGGGTGGTTCATTCTTGTGTTATCCACTGGGCCAGAAATCATTCACTCATAGGCACTAGAGTAGAAGACGAATAGAATAGAATATGGCAACAGGAATGAGCAGTTTGGTTTATTCATGGATTGCCACTCAAGTCCCATACCGTAGAGAGAGATATTATCGAAGGAAGAAGAGTTATGGTCACACTAATAGTTATCAATGAAACAGTAAGTATATTACACATGGTATACAATAACTACATAAATCATGTTACACAAGAATTATATGAGTTATTACTCGTTATTAATAGTTATTATAATACTCGTGAAACACAATAATTATATGGATCGTAGTTCACAATCATTGCTTGACTTACGGTGCACAGTAATCGTATAACTCACTACACAGTACAATAGAATTTTCGTGCACTGCTTTGTACGTCAATTTCAATAAAAATAACTTCCGTTTTGAAGGTGTCTTAATAATTTTTCATATCATCAACAATACTTTACTGTAACTGTTATTTTAATTCTGTATGGTGTTGCCACTTATTTCAAATAAAACATTGCCAAGTGATAGATCAGAATCTACCATGAGATCGATTTTGATGTAGCTCGGCTTATTATTACGTATACATGTTTACAATTTGTTCTCATTCTCTGTTTCTAGGGTTCTGATCATACCTTGAATCTGGTTTGCTGGAGGATTCATGGCGATTTTTATATATGTTCACGGTGGTAGCAGAGACAATATTTTCGAGCAGCTGCTTCCAGATCCTTACAATTTTAAGTGGAAAGAAATTTAAAACCTGTGTGACCTGATGTTTATCATTATTAGGTTTTGGTTGTTATTTATGGCTCGTACGTTATCGTTTCTGTAACACAACCCTTACGTTCTAACATTATTGTACTTACAGCACATAAAATGTATAATCTATTATTAATTTGTATTTCAGTTTTGCAGGATCGTTATTGTTTTTTGTAATATGGTAAATAGTTGCAAATGCTTTGCCAGCGAATTAATTGCAAGCATGGAAACCAAAAAAAAGAAGCAGACCCAGACTAGCAAATAGAGGGTTGCCCAATTTTACACAACGACGATGCGAGTCCTCACACTCATCAAGCTACCGTCCAAAAATTGCAAAGCTTGAATTATGACATGTTTCTACGTATTCTCTATTCTCCTGATTTATCTCTCGTAGATTATCACTTATTTCAGCACTTTGACCTTTTTATGCGCTAAATAACATTTCTAAATGTATCAAAGGGCATTAAAGCATTGTGACTGTTTATCAGAATAAAAGAAGATAAGTTTAAAGATGAAATATATGATTAAGGAACCTTGGTGGAAGACCGTGAATGAATTGTAATAAATATATTTTTCAACACTTATGACACATTTTATTGTTTACCGTTCACGTACGACATTTCAGGTATGACAACCGTATTCTCTATTTGTTGTATTTTATTAGATGTCATTGCAGTCTTTCTACCTCGAATGTCATTGATTTCTAGCTCAGGTAATGGGGTTCTGAAATCGCTTTCTCTGTATTACACGGAATTCTGTTTATTTGTTGTCAGTTCGTAGGTGACGGAA
The DNA here is from genome assembly GCA_006783055.1 of Trinorchestia longiramus. NCBI lineage: Eukaryota > Metazoa > Arthropoda > Malacostraca > Amphipoda > Talitridae > Trinorchestia > Trinorchestia longiramus. Next base: position 49,686 of record VCRD01002078.1, read on the forward strand.
CCAGAGTTGCACTGTGTGTTCCAGGTACGGTCGAACTAGCGCGTTATAGAGATGTACTATAATGTTCTTTGACTTCTGTTTAAAGTTTCTTGTCATAAAACCAAAAATTTTGCTCGTTTTTGACGGTTTGTTTTACCTGCTAACATATGAGTAGTAATATATTAATAATTGCGGCTGACATCGTCGCCTATTAGTATAGAAACGTCAGCAACAGCGCGTGTTGTCGGAACATTTTAGGCATCTACTACCATTCCGTGCTGCAATGCAAATGCGAGGGCACAGCGATCGCGTGCTGTCCAAGACGAACAAGTTCATTTCCAGGGTCAGTGCCTATCTCAACGCTGGCAGCTATTTTTGATAGTTAACGAAACATTCTTTCATATTTAGGCCGCGGCTGATAGGTGGGAGAGCGCTGGCGTTGTCATATCCATCCTACCTGCATTGCTTAAGCTTGGATTTTTATTCACCATCTCAGTACGCTAAGAATATTTTTTGAAAGTTCATGTATGAATTCATTCAAATATATCCCCACCGTTAATCAGGAAGTTCTTTTCTAGCGGACAAAATGTTCAATTTATTATTTTAATCCAAAATTATGTTTTTTTGAGGGTTCTAAAACCTCCCCTTTGTAAAGAATGCTGTCAAGGATTCTATCTTTTATTTTTTGTAAACTAGAATTTTTAAAATAGTGCACCCAATGTATCATTTCATCAAAAAATCGGACAGCTGTGATCGTTCTTGATGGCTCATATTCATTTCTTCAAGAGTTGCTTATTTTAAACAGAGAACCACTCGAACGGAATCCTCTTCGACATCTTTCCATTCCCATACGTACAGAAACAAAATTCTTGCAATTGAATCTCCCGTTCTCCTTCTTTCTTTAAAAATGAGTGTTCACGTTATTTCTGGAAATAAAGTTATTTCAAATTTATAAAGTGTCATTAAAAATTTTGACGGTGCATTCTTCCTGAACAATTAGTTCTAAACACAAATGATCTACAATATATGTAGTGGTACCATAGTTGAATATATGTATTCTATCCAGCTAATACGTATATCGTACTTTTGCACTCGACCTCCGACAAATTTACTTCGATCCGTGCGAGTGCATTTCATCCAGGATAGGAAACTCACAAGAATTACTTCCTAAGTTTGTTATTTGTGGCAGGTTACGGTCAGCAGCAGCAGCCATCTTAGGCTGGCGAAGGCTGCCACGTGCCGACTAACTTCGTCCCACCTCAGAGATATGAAGTGAACTTTTCGCATTAGCGTGCGCCTGCGAGCCTTTAAGAGAAATATTTCTCCAGGATATTTTCTATTTTGTAAACGTTTCTCCTTTTTAATGTAGACTTATCACCAGGATGCATGGCTCATTTTGAGAGTTAGAGCTGTGATCTATTCGCTGTCGTAAGTCGAGTTTGATGGCCGGCGAGGAAGCTATTACCAGAGCTGCTTAAACTCTGTTCTTCATTCTCTATGCAGTCCATTATGAAGTGGAAAAACAAGGCCTATATATACGTGTAACTCACTCATAATGGATCATTGTACTTTTATCAAGCTTAAGTTTCTAACTACATGGTTCTCACTTCATGCGTCAAGTGACAATAAGACATTCAGCTTGCACTGGTCAACGCTCGCATTAGTACTGACAATTATCCATGCAATTAGGCGAGAGTACAACGCTGAAGTAGTTAAAGATAACTTCCATAACAGCTTTATGTTTTGTCTGTGTTATGCATATTTTCACAATCAGTCAATAACATCACCATACAGTACATTCGATTTGATTAAGCTTTCTTGTTGTGATTTGATTTAGATAAAGGTCAAGATTTTTATTGGGAGAGATATAAATTATTCTCACAAACGTTTAGAGTGTTTACAAAATATTTATTATCGAGATAAATTAAAAAAGTATTGCAAGCTTTAGTAAGTGAATCACCAAACTTATGCCTTTTTTATATTATACGACATGCGGTTATGAAAATACGTTCATAAGTTTGGACTATAAATAATATCATAAAAACTTTGAAATACCTAGTAAAAATCAGATCATTGGAGTTCCAAACTTAAGACACAGAATTCACAGGTACCTCTGAATATTCCGCATGAAAAATTTGCAATAATTTATAGAACACTCTTAGCAACTTATATATGTATATCATTCGGTGCATCTCTTTTCAAACATCATTTCAAGCGTTCATCTTCTAATACAGCTAGCATAAGATTACTCAAAGACACAAAACTGTCTAACACAGCGATGGATTTGGTAAATTTTGCTATAAATATGCTCTCGTTTACTTGAGGAATTATTATCTAAAGCTACTGTGCTAAATTATTTCCAACTACTGAAAAACAAAAACACTGTAAGCCGAAATAGAATGTCAAAACGGACGATTCATGTAAAGTTACCTGAACCTAACCAGACCTATCTCTAAGCCTTTAACTTTGATCTAGTTTATGAACCAACATAAGGCATTCGAAATTGACAAAATGGGGTACCAAAAATTCATATCATTTGCTTGAATTAGTAGCTCCACGCAAGTTATGCGAATTTTGAAAAACTTTTTTTCAAAAACTTGTTCTGGTCAGAACTTGGAAAATATTCCGAGATTAATGCTTCGGAAAGTATTCGGGAATTTGTTTTTACTTTTTAAAAGTATAATGTACTGTGTATAATATAAAAATTTTTGTGTATAATATAAAAAAACTGACGCACTGTTGAATGAAACCCTGAAAAAGAGCTATTCCTCATAAGAAGGCACCATGCGCATCATGGTGTATTGAAAGAAGATCGGGTACGCAAACTCCGCGAAACTTCAGAGCTACTTGTGGAAGAAATCCACTCTCACGTCCGTCAATAATGATTCGTGCATGGCACAGAAGATTTACGGAGACTGTGACAGTGTTGGACAGTAGAAGACGTGGGCGACCAAGAACATCTGAGGAAAGCATTGACTGCGTCAGACAAGCTTTTGCTTTATCTCACACAAAGTTCATCCGTCCTGCTGCCGAACTGAGTTACCACGTTCTACACTGCACCAAGTAAAAACGCAAAAATTTTATAATATGAATTTAGAAATTTAGCGACAAGTACTGCCCCTGAGCAATAAGTCTTTATGAGATATGATTATATAATTAACACGTTAAGTGCGGTTGCCTAGCCGGTGCAAATCTTTACTTTGTACATACAGTCACTAGAAAGCTTTGAAAAAATTACAGAACCTAACCTGAGTGACCCACCGGTGGGTCACTTCGCACTTAACGTGTTAATATTGGGTATACGTTATTTAACTGTTTTGTTTGGGTAATGATAGTTTGTAGTATTCGTTTCAGTTTACTAGTGCATTTATGTATGCTCCTCTACACCTATGCATAATAATAGATGAGTCACAAATCTTTCTGTAAGAACACTACATTTCAAATTTAAATAAAAAAGCATAGTAAGTCTCTAAATTTTGGGTTTAATGGAACAAATTATTTAAATATCGTCATTGTAATCATGTCCCTAAACGTCTTGTTAAAATAGCATTACTGTACGCAGGAGCTTGATCAATCTGGTGCATCCTGCGTTAGACCAGGAATTTTTTTAATTTAGGTACAGGCTACATTAATGATATCGTGAGCGTGTGTTGATTGCTGTGGCACCCAGTTCTTTCATTTATATCATGAAATGTACCAGGAATTTATTCAATAAGCAATACGATGTAAGAAATGAACTTTTACCAATTAAACGCAGTGGAAAAGTTGCAAAATTCTCTCTTTTTAACCCTTTAGCGACGAATTTATTTTTCTAGTTTCTACGTTTAAGCTCACAAAGACCGTCTGTACACTGATGCAATGAAGCACGCTGAGAGCCAGGCAGCCAAAATAACGACGCTGTAACATGCCGAAGCGTTTAAACCTAGTAGCAACCTCATATTGCTCACATATAATATAATTTTAACATAATTAGCATTTTTTCTGATGTTCCCCGTGAGTGCCATACGGCGGTAGAGGGTTAAACGAAATAGTAGTCAACTTCTCAGTTTTGATACCAGCTCAGAAACCTAAACATATTCGCGGTCGCAGGTCTGCTGGTATTCGCGCCCTGGATCAAGCGAGTAGGCGGCGCTGATAGAGCAGGAATTGCAGGCAAACTCCTCTCTTCCGAGGCACGGCCAAAAAGTATGAGATGCGCGTATCTGCCCATCGGCAAACGCTCAATTTCCCGGCACTTCATCACGGCCGAGTGTCATTTTCGTTCGAAGGAAATATAGCAAATGATAGGGAGCGAGAGGGAAGACCCGGCATCGACTTTCCGGTGACAGCTCAAGAACGGAAACCTGACGGACGAGCGGCTACAACGCGGTTCCTTGCGTGAGCAGTGGCGCAAGTTTGGCTTGTAAGCGTCTCGGGATCAGGTGATAAAGGATACATCTCTGCTCTGTAGTTTAGTACTGGGGTTCACAATTTCCTCATGTATCGGTACGCCTGTAGTAACTATTAATACTGTTAGCTTCGACTTTTATTGAAGGGAATGTATTGCGTAGCATTACTGCTATTTTTTCCAATGCGTCGCACAGGATCCATATTCCTGGCTGAAACTCTGAAAATTTTTGGTCAAGCGCAAGATAGTTTTTTCTTGAACTTGTCATGTAATAATCCTTTTCATGCATTTTAGAGGTATGGATTGAATAAAAGTACTGATTCGATTGATAGTTATTGAAAATCTACAATAACTTTTATTGTAGATTTTAGTTATATCATTAGAGAATAAATACATATTAAACTAAATGAAATGGGTAAGAAACTATTATGATTAGTGTTTTTTGAAATGAACGATAATGAAACCAAAGTCGCGGGTATCGTCTTTGAAGTGTACGGCAATATTGAGAAAGTTTTCGAAAGCTTCGTTGTTACAGATCAGTGACCTTGACGATTTGGTGCCACGGGATGAAAACAAGACGTAGAAAAAATGATAACAGTTTTGTATTTTTGTTGTCACTTCTCACAGAAAATTTGAATTATGCTCTAATCAAAGATAATGTGTAAAAGAAGGATAGCTAAATAAACAAACACATTATTAATTAGTGGAAAAAATAATTGATCTATGCGAATTATAATGCCTTTGAATATAATAAGGATGTGTGCTAATAATTATTAAACGAACCGAATATTTACCTAAACATTACAAATTGAGAACAGCCGCAATAGGCTTTTCATTTGGAAGAGTTTGAAATCATAAAACCATTAAACTCTAAGAAATGAATAAAAGTATTGAACATTGGTGGGAGCAGGATAAATTAACACCTGTAGTCGTCCTGCCTGCTACAACGTGAGACGCTCAGAATTTGACCCTTATCAAGCTCATCGAAGCGCCCCTGCGAGTCTCTACTTTAACACGTTGACTCCGAAGTGGTACGTGTGTGTACCACTGAGGTTAGGTTCTGTAATTTTTTCAGATCCTTCTAGTGACTATGCGTACAAAGTGAAGTTTTACACCAATCTGGCAATCGGAGTCAACGTGTTAAGTCGCACCACAAATGACGGGAACCGTTGTTGGAAGCATTATCACAAGCCTCAAGATGTAAGTCTTAACACGTTGCTTCCGATTGCCTGATTGGTGTAAAACTTCACTTTGTACGCATAGTCACTGGAAGGATCTGAAAAAATTACAGAACCTAACCTCAGTGGTACACATACGTACCACTTCGAAGTCAACGTGTTAAGAATTTAAAATCCAATGTACATAGGCTGTATATATGATTGGAAATAAGGTTTTTTCATTTCTTCAACGTTATGTTTTACTCTTGTTTTAAAAGATTTCCGGCTGATGTTACAAAATGCATCTGCAGGATGCTCTCAATCTCTTGATGCCATCTCAGATTAATGAATCTAGCAACGACTCATTACCTGCGCTGTAGCACCTAGCACTCAACTGATATGCTGGTAATCTATTCGTGGTACAACACTGACATCTTACAACAGATGTCAGAACGTTGCACATATTCTTGAAACGCTTTAAAATTTCACAAAACATGTTAGAAGTTTCAGAAAATCCTCTTTCAGCAGATGAGTGCAAAATCTTCTTGTCTGTATGCAATAATAATAAATTTCTTTATTTTTAAGACAGAAGCCATTATGAAATAACATTTCCCGAACGACAACAAAACATTAAAATTTTATTACTTTTTTCAATGCAAAAAGCGCGACATTAATGTAATGCTGACAAATACTTCTGTATTTTACAGTCATTAGCTTCGATGAGTGGATTGTGTTTCGAAAGAGAAGCATTAAAACTTAATGGATTTTCTAATTAAAGTTTGCGATCAGAACTCTTTGAAGATGGACCTCCCATTTTCACATTTCATTCATCACAAAGAATTTTTGAACGTAGGTTTCAATTATTTAAATTTGAATCTTGCATCGCATGGACAACTCGCATTTGATCCAGACGAGAAGAAACCTGTGTTGTAAATGTGAAAGAGAACCGCCACCTGCCTAGCATCCCTTGTCTAATGAATAATGCAGCGACTTCGAAAATTCACGACAACGCAAATGAACATCAACCTTGTAAAAGAGTCTTTTGTCAAGAAAAGAACGATTTTAAGCGTAGACCACCTGACACCGTCTGTCACAAGGCGTTTGAAGAGCGCTTGCAATTAGCTCTAGGAGAGTTTTGACTACCGAGGTCTTCTTTGATTGAACAGCATTGTTTTCTGACGGCGAGATCAGGTGGTCTGTGTCTCGGAAAGACAAAGAAGAAATTATTTAACACGTTGCCTGCGATTGCCTAGCTGGTGCAAATCTTTACTTTGTACACACAGTCACTAGAAAGCCTTGAAAAAATTATAGAACCTAACCTGAGTGACCCACCGGCGGGTCGTATCGCACTCAACGTGTTAAATTACAGCCAGTTTCATCCGGAACGTAGAAAATACCACATGTTTCGAAATTTGAGTAGAATGATTCATCTGAACACATTGGTGTATATATATATATATATATATATATATATATATATATATATATATATATATCCAAATACGGAGTAAAGATACGCACTTGTGATACGGAGTCAGTATGTTTGAAAGCAGTGGCACACGTTAGGTTTAAAAAATACTTCTAAAGAATATAATTTAATGTTGAATGTTGCTGATCATAAGTATGAGATAATTCATCTTCTTAGTACTGCCACTGGCAAACTAAGAAATGTAAAAAAATCTACTTTTTGGCTCAACTAATTGTCAACGCTTGATTTTAGTATGAATGGAAGAGTTATATTGACCTAATCAAATTTCAAATTTATTGACTATCAAATATATTGACCTAAATGTAACCAACCACGACTAGAAACAATGGAAGTGAAACAGTCCGAAAAAATTGCCTTATATGCATTTCTGCATTTTAACTTGATGTTACTCACACACGTACGGTGAATATTAAATGAATACATCGAGTGATTCTACTTGGGTAAATTTCAGTTTTTTGTTCAATAATCATTGATAGAATATTTTGTAACTCAATATCCTTCTGCATAACTAAATCTTGAATTACCTACAATTTCTTAGTTTATTTTCTGATAGAAAAGGCTTGTGTCAGTTGAGAAGGCTAAAATTTTGCAATGTATTGAATAATTTTAGGTTTCATACTTGATAATGATTCATAGTCGGTGAGAAAAATTAGCCGATGATAGATATAATTGAAGGTTGTCGAACAGAACATAATAAATTTTAGATCTTTTTTCATCAATATTTTTCTATTTTGCTAGTATCATAGTGACAGTCACTGATATTGTCTGAACTTGAGAGGTAGAATAAGATATATATCATGATTTTATACTGATTTAACAAATATAACATTTAGTCTTATGTTCCAGTAATTTTTTATAACTCATAAAATAAAACACCCATTTACTGGGGTTGGACTGAATATGTATTTTGCGATCATTTGAAATATGATATACTATGGATGATTCCTGCTAATGTAGACGTCAGCTAAAACCATAAATTCTGGGCTATAAAGTTCAACTGTGCAGAGAACAACGATCCAGCACTTAAGCACCATTTTGAGAAGAAGCACAAACACGTGCAGATGTAAAAACGAATTTGAATACAGGTTTTTTAAGGCGAGAATGAAATAATGTCCATTTTAGGATTCATATATGACCTCATATCATGAGTTATGATTTCTCGAGATCCACTCTTGACACCAAGCTTCCAAAACTTCCGTCATTCTTAGCACAAGTCTTAACTATTTACCATACTGGGAGATGCGTAACTGTTTTCAGAACATTTTCAATGAATTCGACACCAAAAACCAACATTTTAAGTCGGAGATTCGTTTCCATCTTGTAACAATTAGACTGATCGTTCTTCCAGCTGCGAAGTTCCTCAATTTTGTTCAGGACTCCGTGTGTCAGGCAGGAAAGTCTTCAATCACTTCCGTGCACGGCCTGCAGATTGCAATGGTGATCAGCCTAAGGGGTTCAGAGGAGCTTTCTAGGAGTGTGCGTTCTTCGCTAAAACATCACAGCCAATCGTCAGAGACTCGAGAGACCGACCCAGAATTGGTAATGAAGGAAGTCCCAGCAGGGCATTTTAGGATCCAGAATATCTAATGAAGGCAATTTTCAGGGAAAAGACTCCGACTTCGTCATCAATTGAGAAAAAGTTCGACGGAACAATGGGTGGATCGTCTTAGGAAGCTCATTTCATCTGAGAACAGACGGAAAACGAAACTTATCACACGACTTAAGTGAGTCGAAAACGAATCTAATGCATAATATTTATTCTGATTGATTTTACCATGTTCTATGAAGATTTAATTGCGATAAAAATGTGATACTGAATGCTGACCGTAAATATGATAACAATTTCATACCAACATGTTTTATTACAAGTGATTAGTATTGTATGATCACATTTTTCAGAGAAAATATTTTGAGTAAAAAATGAAATACATACATTACCTGCCAATAAATTGAGTGTCAGTATCGAAAATTAATACTGCGTAACAAGCAAATATTTCAAACCCAATGATGTCACAAAAAATGTCACGTAATTTTTTATTTTTTTTATGATCGCTTAAAGATTTAGTTGAAATTTCTCAATACTTTTAATGTTAAGTTTTTTGTCAGGAGCATTATAATATTAGATCATTTATTGCTCTCATCCTGCTTGGAGGCTACGAACTCAGTGTGGAAAAAAGCTTGGAAAAAGAACAGTGTCAAGTGGGAAATAGAAATAACGAAGCCAAATACAGCAGGATCCTTAATTTTTAGTGAGTTCGGTGTAGAACTGAAGAATAAAATACGAGTGTTCCCTGCACACGTAAAAGGCAGTTGTCTGATTACTGTTTCGAACACACACAGTTGCTTGATCAAAAGTAGCATTCGGGAAGTGAGTTCAAGGTATTACACAGTACAAGGGGCTTTAACAGTACAGTGCAAGTTTTATTCATTAGTGCTATATTTTATACGAATTTTCAGTAATTTCACCCCGACTGAATGCTAAATCATTTGTAATTGAACAAGTCTAGAAGCTTTCAATGCGTAGGTATACCATGTAGTCACTCGCGGCATAAAAGTTTAATCTTTTCCAAACGTAGAATGCATACTGAATATTTTTAAGTCTCGGAGTCCCAGGTGTTTATAAGATTCAGCGAGGCAGAAGAGAAATCACTTGAATTTTAGAATAAAACGTTTTTATGGAAACTTTAGGTTTTATTAGCTAAGATTTTCAAATTGAAAAAAGCTTCATTCGTCCGGATCTACATAAGTGGCTTCGTTTGCTCTCAACATTCTATGAATAGTTTCAATAAAACAATAAATGAAAGGTTTTAAAGTTTCATCTAGAATGTCATGAGGCACACATACATTCAAGACGTTGTGACTGTTGGTTCAAACTCATACGATGCACTTGAATTCGAACCAATGAAAACTTGAGACCAGAAAGTACTAGAAGGCGCATTATTCTGGGGCCGAAAAATTCATTGATTAAAATAACAAAAAGTTCGAAAACAAAAACTTTTGTTTGCCTTTGTTAGTTTTGAGTTACTTAAGCTAATTGGTTAATTTTCTTCATGTCTACAAATGGCGAAGAATTCTTCAGGCACATTCCTAGCACATTGTTTACTCGGGAATATTAAGGCTCAGTTTGATGTTACCCAGATAGCTAACATAAATTTCTTAATTAATATAATCTTGCTCTCTAGAGCAGTATCAATGTCACAGAAAGTTGAAATGATTACCCAGCAAAACAGATAATGGGTTTGTACATACATAGTACGTATCACACTACTATTCATGGCTGTGAATAATTTTAACACTTTTTTCTTTCAAGCAATTGTGAGAGTATAATTTATCATAACCTAGTATTTATTTACGAAATTAGAACTTTTTTTTTAAAAATGAATTCTGATTGCAGGTAGTATCTCAAGGCATCAATGCAATTGAAACCTTCACAAGGAACTGCGTATTTCTCTGATAATTATCTCTGCAACTTTCTTCTAGATGAGATGATAGACAGGAGAATTAACCCTCTAAAATCAACGCAAAGCTCTTTAAAACTTCATTGATTTTAACAAAAATAACTTGGTAAGAACCTGAGGTTTGAATTGCAAGAAGGCTTATGAGGGAAAAACAAAATCACAGGACTGGGAACTGGAAGGATGAAGAGACTGATGTTGAATAAGAAAAGGGGAAGTGTCTGAAGAATTCCAGCCAGCATTGGAGTTGAAGAGCAAACTATCAGTAGAGCTCAGCACAAGGCTGGAGCCAAGGCTTGCTTAAGGTCGAGGGTGCGAGAGGAAGAATCAGCGCATATTGAGGAGGAAGATGCAGTTTGTTTAGTTAGCACCGTAGCAGAGTGACAGTGTCGTGAATGGCACAGGCTGGAGAAGATTCACTAACACTGATTTCAGAACTATGGTTAAAGGGTGTAGGACTCATAACCAAGCATATTGTGGACATGACCAAGTCTTTGAAGGAGACTGATTAGCAATATGGATTTGAGCTGAATTTTAATGATTCCTTTCGACCAGGAGGATGAGGGAGTAGAGGAGGTCATTGAGCTGAGGGAGCGTCATTCTAGTAGATTCTCCAATTTTTTTAGTCAGACGTGAAGTAGAAGTGGAAGAAAATCAATGCTGACGAGGAGTTCCGTACGTGACTGATCAGGTCCATCCCCAATAGGCTGCAAGCTCAAGCGAAAAATAATGGTAGATGGATTACAAAGAAGATTTAAGGTTAATCAATTATTTAATAAAAGGATATTGAATATTTTTGATGAATTTTGTTCGTTCGAGGAAAGTACATTGAGTAAAAGATCACGACAGACATTAATTTCGAATTTTACCAGGTTACTCTCTAGCACCTCAAGTTCTATGAAATTCTTCAGAATTTATCTTCTAATGTAAAAAGATGAAAGTCTATGGAGAAGACTACTTTTAAATCCAGTGATTATTAAAATATTGGGAGAGCCAAAACTAAGCAATGAAATAAATTTAGTGTAATCCTAGTGCTGAAATGCTGCTGCCCCATTTACATTTGACTGAAAAAGCAGACTAAACTCCCGTTAGAATGTAGGATACTGTTCATCTCGTTAGACTTCGTCACACCTTAAGTAACTATTCACCTCGATAGACCTGGTTCCACCTTAGATTACAGTTCACCTCGTTAGACCTGGTTCCACCTTAGATTACTGTTCACTCGTTAGACCTGGTTCCACCTTAAATTACTGTTCACCTCGTTAGACCTGGTTCCACCTTAGATTACAGTTCACCTCGTTAGACCTGGTTCCACCTTAGATTACAGTTCACCTCGTTAGACCTGGTTACACCTTAGGCTGCTGTTCACTTCGTAATGTATCCAGCAATAAAATCCAGGAATATATTGTTGTACTACATATCTCTAGTAGCGTGGGACTCAAACATTAAACGTTATACCACAGGGCAAAAATATTTCTTGGGTTATGCCCAGTAACGTGTTAATCAAGATATACTGCTACCATAATACTTGCAGATAATCTGAATTAAATTTAAGATGAAACCATGCTAGCAGTAACTTCAGAAAGCGTTGCTTGGAGTTGCTACAGAGACAAAGTTCCTGGTTTTCTTGATTTGAAATAGCAGGAGGAAAAACATGTTAAACGTTTTGGATTTCATGTAATTCTTGATAAATCTTAAAAGTAAAGAGTAAATTTTGTGTAGTTAAAGAATACATCTATGACAGAAGACTTTGCCACGTAATTATGTGTACCTTCTGTTATAATAACATGCAGTACACTTAGATGTGATGATAACCTTAACAGTATAATCAGATAAAACGCTAATAATCCGTTGAACATAAACCGAGTTTTCTAAACTCAAGCAACGTTCAGAGTATTTTAAGATACCGCAATGCATACAATTCGTATGAACGCTGAAATTGTATCGGAATCTTTGTAACCTTTTCTTCTCTTTATGCAGAATTAATGCTGCAAAACTCATTCAGGTTCTGGTAGGAGGCATCTGCAACGAACTGTGTTGTAGCAAGTTGGAGAAAATGGTGCAACGTTTCTTTAGTTGAAATGACCAATTTCATTAATTGCAGTATTTTGTAAAAGTCGATTAAATTTAACTAGGTACATCAGGGGCATCAAAACAATTCTTACCTACGACAATTTTCTTACACTATTTTTCCTTAGAAGATGTTTTGAAGATGTGACATTCTTTCCTTTCCCATTATAAGACGTCTTGTTTACACGAATGGTAACGATGCTGCCAAGTTCAAAGCTTTTTCCAGCTCCAGCAGTGCACGCGAATCTGTCGAGCCAAAGAAAATTGCACTAGGAACGACTGTACGTTGTAATTGCTCTTTTAAAGAAGCAGGCTGAGCGACTTCCTCGGTCACTCTTGAAAAGGTTCTCTGAGCAGGAAATTTTAAGGACAATTGAACAGCGTCGTTTCGTTAGAATATTCAATTCGTGTTGAAACGAGAACTTCAACTAAATACTATGAAATTGAGAAAAGTGAAGTGATCAGAGGTTACAATTAAAACGTCACGGAGAGCAGAAGTAAATACATGTTGCAATAAACAGAATAGTGGAATATTGTATCTTCGCATTCAGTTAAAGCAACAAAGCAATACCTGGCTTCGTTGGGATTAAAAGACGACAATTCAATGGTGTGGTCTCCAAATTCCCCAGATTTGAACCCAATATCAAATTTTCGGTTCATCAATAAAAGAGAAATTTGTGCTGGTGGTCAGAAATTTACTTCGAAACAAGACTTATGGAATGCCATGATAGTAGCATCGAGGTTGGAGCTGTCTGCTACAATAAAGAAATTGACTGAATCGACCAGTGAGAGCGTTTTTAAAGTCATAAAGTGTAAGGGATGTTACATTAATAAGTAGCCTATATGATTTGTTAAATCTGTTCACTGTTTGTTTCAAATGTTATAGATTTGCATGTATTACAATGTTGAAGTTATCATCAGTTGTTTTTAATTCCCTTTGACAATGAATTCACTCTATAAATCATGTTAGACTAATATTGCAGGTCGATGTAAATATCAATTTTTAGCATTGGTAATAACCATCTTAAAGCCTCAATAAATAATTATATAATGAAAAATACCTATTTAACGTATTCAAAGATGTTTTAATTTAATATTATAAGCAATGTTATATTCAACTATTGGCGTGGGTAGCACTGTAGAATGCCTTCCTTTGACACATTTCATAATTCTGAGAATAGATATAAATTAATTCTTACATATTTGCTGTGGCTGCACCAGGATTGTTGGAGTATCCTATTCAATACTATATGTGTCTGCTCGTTATCTGAAGCATGCAGCATTTCCTGGGTAATATTGGATTGACAATGGCGCCATTCTTCAGCAGCAGATAGAGTCGACAGTCAACGCTCAGTTCGGTGAAACGTACGCCTATGCAACAGCGTGCATTTCACCCCTTGTGGGTGAATCCGCCTGGAACAATTAGTTCTTGCATCGGCCTACAGCCATTGATTGAAAATCTTTACACATACACAATTTCTTTGTGACATTAAATAGACGGAAAATCAAATTCGAAATTCAAAGGCATTCATCCTGGGCAATTTACCAACAGTTGTATTCGGAATTTGTCATTTCATTTGTCTACAATTGTAATCCTGCTACATCCTTTTCGACTTCATTATTTCGCTCTCATGTACTTCCATGTCTCTTTCCATGGCAGCATTTGCGGTAGTAGCCGCTCATGTCGCCACGCTGAGCTGGTCTGGAAATTTCTGGTCATTTCATCAGGAAGCCCAGAGAAGCAAATGCCTCTTGGCTTCCTTCGCTTAGAGACCGGCCCTGTTTCGATAAATATGCAGCAACCCTTTCTAACAAAGCACGAGTATAATACATTGGACGTATTGACGAGGCTTTGAGGCAGCCCAAATTCATAGTAGGTTCCTAAGTAAAATGACATAGTAGATGTGTTCAATGAACCAAAATCGTCGATGAATAACAACTAAGTGAAGTGAATGAACGGGAGGAACTGTTTTGACGATTAATAGCCGATAAAAGTCTACATTTTTATATAACCAGACACAATCGTTGGTATCTTCTAATGAAACGCCTCACATTAAATATAAATTTATTGACAATTAACACTTTACTTATAAAATTTTTCAGAGTTACAGCAATAAAATGAAGCTTTGGACCGATTACAACATGTGAGAAGGTGGCAGCAGCAAGGTGTGTGTGTCCAGCCCTCGTTCAGAGAGAGTGTTGTTACCCCCACAGCCGTCCTCTGACAACAAACCCGCGTCTTTGCAAACTCCTGCCGAAAAAGTTTAGAGCTTAATTAGTTTCTCTGTTATCCGTGCCTGAAGCCGGCGCATCCCTTTAACCTTTTTCACTCTAGATTCTAAGCTTTATTTCAGATTTGAAATCTTGGAGTTTAGGGAGAATGTTTGGAGGTTACTGGTATGAAATTCGGAACGAGTGTAAAGAAGTACATCGAGTGGCAAGAAGAAAAGCTGACATAATTGCTTAAAAATTTGCTGAAAGCCATACAACACGTTATGAACAGTTGAAAATACATTATTATTATTGTCAGCAAGGTATAAATATAATTTTTTGCAATTTGATTCCGACGACTGTTTAAATATTTGGCGACTAAGTTTTGTTGCTCAAAATTTCTAATTAATTCCAACATGTGATGTAAATATAGCACAAACATGAAAATCTGAAGTATCTCAAAGACATTATTATCTGGGAATGAAGAAAGCGTAAAAGTATTTCCAATATCCTGGTAACTATTAATGGATAAAAGGACGTACGATTTGTGATTGGAATGAGTGTACAGAAAACTTACTGTTTCCAACGAATGAGGTAAAAAATTGAGGTGCATGCACGCCGCCTGTAAATATTATAGATGCGTAATGATACATAATTACTGAGTTTATAGGAAATTCAGACCAAACTGACATTTTAAATTAAACGTAGCCGTGATAAGATGTGAGTGTATTCCAAAATTAATGGTTTCTCAGTAGTTTTATAGCAAAAGTTTAACTCTTAAGAACATAGAATTATGAATTATATGACCTTGGTAGAGATGCCTTACGGAGTGTTTAGCTAAGCAGATAAGTAAAGTTGCACAGGTAATAAGCTCTATTGGTGAATTTGAAATCGCTGACAGAAGTGGAGGAAGAATGTTGGCCGTAGAGACATTATTTACTGATGACGCCACAGCGATTTTTTATTATGAATTAATATCCAGTGTGCTAGTTCTCGTATTACTTGATTTTAAAGAAGCTACATACTTGAAAATTTGGAGGGCATGACTGAGGTCATAACTACATTTTGTAGCCTCTGGCCCGTGAACAATTCAGCTACGCCTGCGTCAGGTATACAACAACTCGCGCATACAGTATCTGGTTGTTCATGTTTCTCGTTAGTAAGTAATGCTCCAGTACTTGTCGAAGAATCACTATACAGCAGACTGAAACAAAATATAATAAAGGAAAGCTGCAGAGCCCGTCCATGAAAAAAGGGCACAGTCTTAATCACAGGGTTATTAAAAAGCTACTGAGATTACGGGAGTGTTTTCGACAAGAAAGGAAATTATTTAGTGCAACTAATAATTTGTTGGCAGGAGCTAAACAAGTGCATACCCTATGCCTTGTTTTCTTCAACTTAATTTATTTGCTGATGGGAAGCAATAGCACTCGAACATCTACCAGCAACTGAGTATTGCTCACTTACGAGTTCGTGTTGACATAATTTTTGAGTTTTATCAGAGATGGCCGTGATTTTGACCGTCAAACCATGATTTTTAGAACCAAATTCATGGTTATGTCTTGAAGGTGAAGATGTCTTTTAAAAATGTCAGCTTAAAATAATGTTTCTATGCACAAAATCTCGATTTGAAAATCAATTTTCAGCCAAAACCGCAATCATCAATGAACCCACACTATCATGTGTGTGTACCACTTTGTTTCTGTAATGCAGCAATTTCTTGGATCTTCACACGCAGGAGTGACAGTGGAAAGCGTGATTTTAGTCGAAGATATCTGTGACTTCCCTAACCTGCATACGAAGATCTTTTTCTACTTTTAGGCTGAACGCTAGAAATGGACTTATAGCAGATAGAAGGAAGCCTGCGCATAAACGGTATGTTTTTACATAAATAAACGCGCAATATATACATAGTACTTTTTCATATATATATATATAAACAATAACAGTGTTAAGATACACATCGTTTATTTATGTAGTAGAGCATCCAATTTTTAACATCTAGTATAGCAACCCTCAATTGCCATGATTATTCACGTGATTGATGTGGTACACAAATTAATTTTGCTTTGCACTTCATTTTCAGCTGTAGATTCCCTCTACTGCGGTTCACTGGTGTTTCTGAATATATATACCGTACAAAGAAAATATTTTTATGCAAGATTCGCAGACCCTTGTCTCTTAGCCAGAAAAAACAAGCAATCTGCTGCTGGAAAGTCTTATTATAGTCTGCCTGTGGGAAAAACCAAATGTTTGCAAATCAAGCGTGGCCGCTATGAGACAAAGTTCCGTGTCTCTCCTAGGAAATAACGTTGAAAATCAATTACGCGCGGTGTCTGTCAGCAGGGAGACCAGCGCTAGCAACAAATATAATGATTTTCATCTACTTATGGGGGTCTCATATTTTTTAAACGAACAAATCTGTTTTTACAATAATTCTGAGTCACGACCAGTGAGTTATGTAACATTCATGATTTCACACTCGAGTACTTTCCTTAACTCAACTCTGGTAGGAGTCGGGATGTAGGTACTAGGCAATACTTTTTTGTGTGAGAGTCTGACATCCTCCAAGAAAATTTTTCTCAAAGCTAGGAGGGAAAAGCTAGGATATAATATCTTATAATAATCGGAAAACTAGGACTAAGGAATGTAGAGGTAAAAAAACAGAGCTGATGGGTTGAAGTTGGATCGAGAGTGGTAGTCATTCGAGGTTATAATTGGCTGGGAAAGGGTTGAGATAAACCAACCATTAAAACGGACGTTGGACTGGAGTGGGGAATGGAATTGATGGTCATAGCTGCTGAATTA
>VCRD01002078.1:84069-94475 GCA_006783055.1 Trinorchestia longiramus
CATCCAGTACCATTGTTCCGTGCCACTGACATCATCCAGTACCATTGTTCCGTGCCACTGACATCATCCAGTACCATTGTTCCGTGCCACTGATATCATCCAGCACCATTGTTCCATGCCACTGACATCATTCAGTATCATTGATTCGTCATGGATTGCTGTATAACAATAATACAGGGAGTGCAGAACTAGGGGACATGGATGTATTATTATGTATGTATGTGTGTGTAGGCGCGTAGTTTTACATACTATAATCAAATCAACTTTATTCTAATGTACCATACAAAGAATCATCACAAAGCACTATGAATAAATAATACATGGAACCAGGTTACTAATTTGTAACTCTAATATCTTAAGACCAGTGATGATGCTCCCTCCCACCGCTCCAAAGAAAAGAATGAACAGAAGAAATGGACGCCCAGCCTTTCATTTTCGAGATTTTTCGTTTATGACTCGCCTTATAAACAAGTCGTGATGCCACACACTCCAACACTCTGCAGTCCTGTACGTATAGGATGGCAGCCATGTTGGATCAAAGTACTTGGGAGCTCGCTCTACAGGATATTTGGACGTATTTTATGCATTATATAAAGATATAATAAACTATGTATTTAAGCTCAGGTAGCACCGGAGCTTAGAGGCTTGGATGAGTATGTATAGAAATAGACCTGTCTATCTCGCTATACAGCAGAGTTACTTTGGACAAGCTTTTCTATTCCACTATACAAGAGCGTCAGCTCATAATACGTTGTCATGTTTCATATGTCGCATTTTTAATCAATTGTTATTTCAGTCTTGAAGTCGCAGTCCTTTTTTCGCAACAAGGTAGAACAGTAGAATAGAATAGAATAGAATGAGGCTATAGGAACGAACCTTCTGGCCCATTCTTGGGTCGGATAATTACTTCGATAATTATTCGGTTGTTTACCCAAGTCCCATGCCGTATTTCTGGCCGCGTCAACCATGTCGGCAGCGGGATTCGAACCCGGGTCTTCCCGCTCGCAAGCAGATTCGCTCACCAGTCGACCAAGCTGGTGACATCACCAGTCGACCAAGCTGGTAACAGCAACATCGTGTTGTCAGGCAATTGGTTGTTATCATGAACGTTTGAAAAATAAATAACCCAGACTAGTGAATAGAAATGGCCAAATCTCGCTGCGCCTCCCTATTTTCCGGATATTTTTCTTAAGGCTTATTGCCTATTTAAACCTTTTGAGCCTTCCATATGCGATATAACATTATTCAATGGAAAAGAGCTAGTACAAGCATTCTAACAATTTATCCCAGCAAAAGATTAATTTTTTAGAAAGATGCAAGATATAACTTAGAGTAAAGTTGAAGATAAGTCACAACTGAACACGGATCACATTTTAACGAAATAAATAACTTTTCTGCCACTTCTGCAACCTTTTATTACCTACCGCTCAAATAAGCCATTTCATTCGTGACAACCTAATATTACATCACAATTTAGTTAAATGAATAGCTTTTTTAAACCTTGTACAATATTTTGTTGTTTACTGTTCAAACACGCTTCATGTGTGGCAACCTAATATGAATCTTTTGGCTATTATATGTCCCTGGTAGTCAACTAAATAAGAAGACCGTCTGTTCGTGTATTTGCTGAACGTGAAACCAAGTCATTCTTCACTAAACACCTCGTCAAATTCTCTCCTTGTGGTGACTCCACAAGACAACTTCCACTATTTTTGTTATCCTGCTCGTCCAAAATGACGAGTTCAGAACGCAGCCTGTAAATCATGAATAAAGGGAACTGCAACCAAAATAAATGTCAGAAACTGGGTGATGACGACCAAAGGATTGGAGGTACAGAGTGCGGCAACATAACTTCCTTTTTTCATAGGCAGTTCGTTTAAAAAAAGAAGTTGTACTGCCGCACCGTGTATATGAAAAAAATGGGTGATGACGACCAAAAGATTGGAGGTACAGAGTGCGGCAACATAACTTCCTTTTTTCATAGGCAGTTTGTTTCAAAAAAAGAAGTTGTACTGCCGCACCGTGTATATGAAAGAAATGGGTGATGACGACCAAAAGAGTTGAGGTATTACGAGCGAATACTCACTCTGGTCGGCAACAGTTAGTCCATACAACTTTAGACGTTGGTCAGAAACAGCCTTGATGAGAGAAAAAGGCTAAAAATTCAACGCATCCATTATATTTTTCGCGTAACACAATATACTTTTAAAAAAGTTCACGAAACAAAGATGAAGAATTAAGTTTCTAAGTGTTTTCCAGAAGATTAATGCCAGCATGCGGTCCCACCTGTGCACCAACTGTTTCCGACCGGAGGAAAAGCAAAATTAATGGCTATCGTAAAGATCAGAGAACGAGATTCTGTCTAACGTAGTTTTATCGTTTTAATTTTCGTAATTCCTCTTTTTCTGAACTATAACGAGTGATTTACAGGTCAGTGTTGCTGAGGAAGTAACAACTGAGACAAAACACATCTCGAGAAAGTTGAATTTCTCCTCAGAATTTGTACATGAAACAAGAGCAGCTGGCTATCCGGACAACACCGTGCGCTTTTAATTCTTTCAGGCTCATTTTTTGATGGAAAGAAATGTGTAACATGCTCAGAAATTTATAAATTCATCGGGATATTTCTCTTACATTTATGATGGTGGTACAAATTTTGAGCTGCTGAGCAGCGCAGGAACTCAATTTTAAAAAGTGGTATGCTTAAACCAAGCATTAAACATGACCTCTTCACAGCTATGAAATGTGTACCACCACACTTGAAAGAGTTAACGTGTTTTTTTCAATGCTCGAGCCTCTAAATAGAATTAAAGGAGGCGTTGACTTCACACGCAACAGAAATGTGTTAATATTTACGGTTTACGAAAATAGTTCAAATATTCTTGATATTTGGAGTATGTTAAGATATCGTCTGGATTGCGGCATGTTTAAGGAAAACCCGCTAGTGATTAGACAGGCGTGGATGCATATCAGCCATATCTTTAATATACTTTGGCCGGGGTGTAGGAGAATTGATACAGGGTACAACAACATTACTTCCTTTTTTCATAAGTTCTTGAAAAGTAAAAAAGGAAGTAGTGTTGCCGCACCCTACAGTACACACGTATGTCATTAATAAATTTATTACGAAGGTAGAGTGATAGACATTTTAACGCCTGAATCTGCCTTATGTTCTGCATTTTGGGTTTAAGGGAAATTCAAGAATTAAATTTCAGGAAGCTTTGAAAGAAAATAAATAACGAAATAGTCAATGGCAAAGAAAACAAACGAAACTTTCTCGAAAATCATTTATTGTGGAGAAAATAACTGGAAAACAGTAGCAAAAAACAAGCTTTTCAACAAATAACAATAATTTAAGTCTCACAAGTACCTAATCTTATCACAGAGGCCTTGAAACAACGCAGAGTTGATAACAAAATAAAGTAACACAAAAACATGGGTGCATCTTCAACAATAGTCACAAAAATGACGGTCATTAGAAACTAATTGCAACGCAACGTCCCACGTCTAATAAATAACAACATAATTCAATAATAAATAAATACTGCAATACGAGAGGACCTACAAAATAAATAGCAATTTGAAGGGAATAATATCAATACGTAGAGGCTTCACATTGTGTTGTCTGGAGTGCTGAGCAGCACGATAACAACGGAGATAACAAGACACAATGTCTCTAGTGCTGAACACCACGATAACAACGGAGATAACAAGACACATAATGTCTCTAGTGCTGAACACCACGATAACAACGGAGATAACAAGACACATAATGTCTCTAGTGCTGAACACCACGATAACAACGGAGATAACAAGACACATAATGTCTCTAGTGCTGAACACCACGATAACAACGGAGATAACAAGACACATAATGTCTCTAATGCTGAACACCACGATAACAACGGAGATAACAAGACACATAATGTCTCTAGTGCTGAACACCGCGATAACAACGGAGATAACAAGACACATAATATCAGTCACAAATGTTCGTCACTGATAACAACTGCGAGGAAATAAAGTATAATTTCTGTTAGAAAGTAACTCAGCTGGCTGCATTAATGCGTGGGACTTGGGTAGCACGGCATGGGACTTGGGTAGCACGGCATGGGACTTGGGTAGCACGGCATGGGACTTGGGTAGCACGGCATGGGACTTGGGACCCTTTCTTGTGTTGAGAAAGGGCCCCAAGAAAGGGTCAAACACAAGAAAGGGTCAAACTGCTTGTTTCTGTTGCCTTATTCTATTCTTAATAGAATATTACTCTGGTGTCCGGGCCAGCGCTGTGTGACGAGTATTGAATGAAAATAAGGACGAGTATTGAAGTATTGAACTGAAGTGAGGCAATACATGTAGAATAGCAAGCTGTGATGAGATGCAATTTAGCGAATAAAAATGAATGCAATTGAGCGAACAAAACCGAATGCAATTGAGCGTACAAAAACGAATGCAATTTAGTGAAGAAAAGTGAATACAATTTAGTGAATAGAAATGAACGTAATTTAGAAGAACAAGTGCAGCTTAGTGGTGCATCCTTTGTTCTAGAGGGTAGTGTTCACACTAGAGGCTGGTGTTCACACTAGAGGCTGGTGTTCACACTAGAGGCTGATGTTCACACTAGAGGCTGATGTTCACACTAGAGGCTGGTGTTCACACTAGAGGCTGGTGTTCACACTAGAGGCTGATGTTCACACTAGAGGCTNCCCAGCTATCCTCCCTCCCAGCTATCCTCCCTCCCAGCTATCCTCCCTCCCAGCTATCCTCCCTCCCAGCTATCCTCTACAACCAACAATCCTAGAGGGAGGTCTTGGAAGGTAGCAGAAGCCCACATTAAAGTATTCCGTGTTCATGGTTTCCATACCTCCAGTCGACAGTTACAAACTTGGACAATTTCTTAACACATTTACTCGCCTTGTGTGCGCGAGAAACCGACATATTTACGTTAGAAGTTTCAATGATCATCTCTTGTATGTCATTCGCATGATATGTGTAGAAAGTAAACGTTTCCGTTGTGTGTGCGCTTGCTGTTTTTAGCTTGTGACAATAATTTCACATGAAATGAGAGAAAAGCGCCGAACTGAGATTTAGTTGTGTCCTGTGTCAATAAGTTTTATATTTAAATGAAGCAAAATGGTATCCTTTGTGTAAATACGAAACATAACTATAAGCATCTGAAAGAATTGCACCGTTGTTAATGTAATTTTGTATATAAAGTTGCATGGTATTCGTATTGCCTTTGCTTCGATTTATATTTATTACAAGTAGCTAATTTATTTTGTACATGTGAATAGATTTATTTTCTTGCAACAAGTTTATTTAATTTTACAAGTATATTTTAATGTACATTCATTAGAAGAGTTTTTGGAACTGGTTCTTGGGTCTATGTATTTTGTACGTGCTGTTGCGTTAAGAAAAATAAATGAAAAGACTTTTCTTTGTTTAGGCAGTGGTTTTGTTGATTTTTGTTGCAATTTTGTAGTTGAGGCCAAAAATTGAGGCCATTATGAAGTAGTTGAGACCAATATGAATTAGTTGAGGCCAATATGAAATAGTTGAGGCCATTATGAAATAGTTGAAACCAATATGAATTAGTTGAGGCCAATATGAAATAGTTGAGGCCAATGTGAAGCAAAAATTGAGGCCAATATGAAGTATTGTACAATTTTAAATTTTACGATAGAACACATTTATTGCAGTTCATGGTGAATACTTTGTTTATTATTTGGCTCGAAGTCGAGCAAAGATTCTCTTGGATAGTGCTTTTTTGTTGAATTTGGTCAACCATTAATAGATGTTCTGGATATGACTTTTTTCATGAGTGAATGAGGTATGAGTGACGCTTACTCATGCTCTTGCATTTAGACGAAGCAGGAAGCATTTGGAAAAGTTTAGCATGTCGACCATGAACTTATTTAAAAGACATATAATTTATTGTTAATGATAATTCATCTTCTAAAGATATTTCAGTTTAAAACCACTTCCGAGTGGTGGGAAAATTTTCAACACAAAATTCCTGACAAAACATTACAGACACTCCAGACAAAGAGTGTTCTGAGATGCTGTCCAATACATAAAGCAATGCAAAAGGCACTTTATACATAGAGGCATTAAAAAGTCATTAATGTTGCTTCAGCTGTAGTTTTGGTGGTACTCTCCGGGTCTTAATTAAGAGCCTGGTCTCAGCATTGCATTGTTCAGAGCTTGGCAGGACGGACGGACGTCCATGCAAGAGGTCGTTGTGTGAAAATAAGGAAGAAACAGAACGTGGTACTTCGTCCTTTGAAAAATGACTTTTTCTGGTCAGAAACAGTTGGTGCATTACACTTTTGACGTCGGTTGGAAACAGTCGATGCACACAACTTTTAGCGTCGGTCGAAAACACTTGGTGCAAACAAGTTTTAGTGTTGGTCGTGTAGTTGGTGAAATGGCAGAAAAAATTAAGAATTGAACTCATTATGTTTCCAACGTTATATACATTTTACTTAAATACAAAATACAGGAAACGTGGATGAAGAATTCATTTAATAAAAAGGTGCATCTTGTTTCTAGCTGGGCTTCAAAGACTGCTGTACTTTCGTTGTTTGTTAATTCATAGTTTTATACGCTTTTTATTCAGTTTTACAGTGTTTTCTGCTTTGTTTCGCATTTCACTGTTGTTTCAGCAGGTGAAATGACAAAACCATTTGATTTTCTTTACTAGAAACGATCATGTTATTTAACAGGACCTGAATGCAAGCAGTACATGCACTAGTTTCGGTTCATTCCAGGCTAACTTCATCACACACACACACAAAAGGAATTGTCTTGCAAACACCATACGCTGGAATGTTTTCCCGACTCTGCACCAACTGTTCTCGACCAGAGAAAGTATATACAAACGAAAGAATTGAAATCTGCTTCAATTAATATTCTCATAACTCATAACTTTGAACTATTCTTTCACTTGTATCGCATATTGAACTACAAAACTTGAAAGCGAAAACGTGTTCATAAAACTGGGTGGTTTAGTAAATTTTATGTCAATATGCACATTAATCTGCATGCTTATTTGCGGCAGTTGGAGAATACAGACGTTGATGAGCTCCTTATCCTTCATTTGTGACCTATGGAGGAAACACGACATACGAGGCGTTTTACTCTATTGGATTATTTAGCCTGAAATGCGCAGCAGTAATGTAATTTACTTCTAAATTAAATAGCATGGACGACACCTGAAGCAAGGGACCCATGCTACATATTATGGAGATGAGTCTTCGTCTTAGAAGACGACACTTGATCAGAGGAGAAGGTTTGAAGTTTGGAAGATCTTCAGTAGACCCTCTTTGTTTATCTTTTTTGACCAATTTAATCCATGTTCATATCTGGAATGAATAGAAGAACATTTGATCTCGTTTTCTTTGAAGTGTCAAGTTTCTACGAACTTTAACGCTTGTTTCTGTTTATTCTATGTTTACTTCTACTTTGGAAACGAGGGTGAAGGATGTATTTTTCCTTTTACATTAAGACTTACACATTTTTCTTCCTTGCAGTATATGGCCACATTGAAAGTACTCATATGAAGCGCAATGCATATTCTTGCCAGTTTTAACCCTTTAGCGACGAAAAGGACCATACGGTCCTCTTGTACGGTCTTCGGGAGAATTGTTCTAATAATTAAACAGTGAGCAATATGAGGTTGCTACTAGGNGTCATTGTATAAGAATTTTAACAAAAAACTGAGTTTTTGAACATTAACTTAATAAATACAGACTATGAATCACTACTGCTTATACAAAATGGATTAAATGCTGATTATGCACTGTGAGATGGAATAACTTTGTTTGTCTGATTAAAGAGTACTTCGTTGCCCAGTTACTTTTGTACAGGGTGCGGCAACAAAACTTCCTTTTTTTCAAAGGATGTTGCCGCATCCTGTACTCAGTTGTCACAGATTTTGATTTTTTGTGCGATTTTTTGTGCTTCCAAAATTCATTTTGCATTCTATTCCCGTTCCTAGAAATTTTCCAAACTATCTTACCTGGACATCAGAGAAACCTACTCAAAAATTTCCCAAATTTCTGATGATAATTTGAGTTGTTTACCCGCCATGAGAGCTCGTGAATATGTGAGCACTAAATTATGACCACTTGTGGTCATAAATAAAACATTGTGCAGTAGACTTGGTGGTTTGTCTAGCAAGCGCTGCAACTCAAGTTTTTTATTACGACCAATCTCTTCTGGAGAAGTCAGTAGAATAGAATAGAATAGAATAGAATGAGGCAATAGGAACGAACCTTCTGGCCCATTCTTGGGTTGGATAATTACTTCGATAATTATTCGATTGTTTACCCAAGTCCCATGCCGTATTTCTAGCCGCGTCAACCATGTCGGCAGCGGGATTCGAACCCGGGTCTTTCCGCTCGCAAGCAGATTCGCTCACCAGTCGACCAAGCTGGTGATTAAGTAGCGCTCATCCCGTACTATGCTAGGACGTTGTTTGCTGGGAGCTACGCTTACACATAACACGTTAAAACATGGACATGATGCTGTAATACGTACATGATGCTGTAATACGTACATGATGCTGTAATACGTACATGATGCTGTAATACGTACATGATGCTGTAATACGTACATGATGCTGTAATACGTACATGATGCTGTAATACGTACATGATGCTGTAATACGTACATGATGCTGTAATACGTACATGATGCTGCAATATGTACATGATGCTATAATACGCACATGATGCTGTAATACGTACATGATGCTGTAATACGTACATGATGCTGTAATACGTACATGATGCTAAAATACGTATATGATGTTGAAAAACGTATGTACATCACAACGAAATACTTTCATGATATTAAAATATTAATAAAATTAATAATAGAGTATATTATAGTGTTCTCATTATATCAAAGTACATTCACCATAGAACACATTCATTTTATGATAACAATCCGCTGCTGCAAGCATGCTGAAATATTTACGTAAATTAGAAATACAACGAACTTGAAAGAAAAAACGAACACGATGTCATTGTACACAGGTTATGTCATACACAAATAAGAGCTAACTTTAAAAGAGAATGTATTTTGCATAAACATTTGTATTAACATAAATGAATGCAGGAATGTTAGGAGAACCAGAATGTCGAATTTAATTGTTTATTCACCGACTCAGATTAAATGAAAAATAATTCAGTGATATCAATACTGGGTACAGGGTGCGGCAACATAATTCTTTCTTTCAAAGGAAGCTCCTTTCAAAAAAAAAGGAAGTCATGTTGCCGCACCCTGTAATTCATCTGCTTTCCCATCATCAGTAATGACTTGACAAAATAAGAAGTAGACTCGATGTAACAAAACAAAAAATGTTCATATAAAAATACCAACATTAATTACACTCCACCGACATGAAAAGGATGCGCACTGTTTTACTGATGTAGCAACTCTGAATTTGTTGGTGAAAATCTATTTTAAAACCATGAGCTCTTGCTATTTGAGCATGTAATCGTTAACACGTTGACTCCGAAGTGGTACGTATGTGGGCCACTTAGGTTAGGTTCTGTAAATTTTACAGTGCCTTCTAGTAATAATATCCCAATCCGAATTTTTTCGTCGGTTTACCGGAGATAATAATCGATTTGCGGTGATAATCATCGTTTATAGTAGGAACTTTCGACGATAGAAATAGTACCGGTTATTACCGGTAATTATAGGTATTTCCAGACGATGAAATGTTTGCCGACGATATTGACCGGTCTTTACAGTCTTATCCCTACCGTCATTCCAAGCATAGGGAAAAGACGATAAGAATAGTCTTCTTCAGATAATAATTACCGGTTTATCGTGAGATATCATCGGTTTATCGTAAGAAAAGGCGATAATTACCGGTTAATGCTGACGAAAATTAGCGCCGGTCAGACGATAAAATTCGGATTGGGTTGCGGTATGACACACTGGTGGGTAACTCAGGTTAGGTTCTGTAATTTTCAAAGCTTTCTAGTGACTTTATGTACAAAGTAAAGATTTGCAGTGGCTAGGCAACCGCAATGAATGTGTTATGATATTGCTGCAGGACGGTGGTAAAGTGCTTTTGGTAATGAGTTCCCGATACAAATACTACTGCCATCATCCGCAGAAACTCAACACATTTCTTTCATGGCAATAATTAACTTATTTTAAACTTGGCTGTTAAATGATAAAATGATAAGTTACAAAATGATTTGTAAATTTGATAAAATACGAAGTCAACTGAGGTAAAAACTCTGTTTTCATATCCGTATTTGAGATTACTACCTTCAGTGCGTTGAATGACAATTCACTATAATACAGGTGGTGGACAAAATAATGGAAACACCTTCAAAAATCAACAAATTATAATTTAATATGGTGTAGGTCCGCCTTTTGCG
>VCRD01002079.1:5767-30786 GCA_006783055.1 Trinorchestia longiramus
CATACGCACCCTGATCAAAGTCACCGAACGACATGTCTCGGAGAGCAAGCGTATAAAACAATACGAGTACATTCGAGTACAACTTACGAACAATGCGACAGAACCAATCAGTGATAAGATGTTATGCTATACATGCATTGGATATTGTATCTAATTTCATGCATGAACTCTGTTAGAAATATATTACGTTTGCTTAGGCGCAGATGCAAGTTATGACAGGGGCGATGATGGTCAATACTTCCCTACAGACACAGAAGAAGTGCTGATGAAACTAAATCTGTACTACTCGTTCGTGTATGATTTTATCAAGGAGAACTTCATTCTACTCATCAAATTTTTAATTTAAAATATGGTAAATTACCTAGAATGCTGAAACGATTATCAACTGCCGGAGGAGTAAAAGGAAATTAGAATGTTGGAGTAGACAATTCATCTTCCTTTCGTTAGCTGACTGAACACGATGAAATAATAATTTAACCTAGCTGTGCAGACATGGAATTATCAGTTCTGCTGAGAAGTAGCAGACATGCTCAGCAAAATAAAAAAGTTATCCTGTGTGAGTGTAATTTAAACATTTTCAGAGAGACGTTTCTTTTTTCATTTTGGAATATTTGGCAGTGGAGTGCTTGAGCGATGAGGGTTTCTATCATCTTGAGATTTTGCTTCAAGTGATGTCGAGAGAAAACTTGAGTGTCATAAGGAAATTGGGGCACTAAATTTTATTTTTGATTTTACCTTGCATGTTCGTTTCTTGTTATCAGCAAGAAGTATTATGTTAATATTTCCTTCAAGGGTTATTCTTTGTGTGTTGATAAATAACGTAGAATTCTGCTAGTACTTACAAGGTAAGTTTGATAAGGAAAAGACACCGCAATTTCTTGAATTCACTGGTGAGGTCTAAAATAGTTTATTTGGAATCCATTAAGGGCTCAATGCTCTTGTGAAGAAGGTGAGTTGTAACTCATTGAGCTCTGTTGCCAACACAAAGCAAATTTTGGAAAATAGATTTCCCGGCTTGTCGATTATATCAAAAGACAACTTCCATGATTAGAAATGAATGAAACTTCCATAAGTAGCAATGCCTGAAACTTCCATAAGTAGCAGTGCCTGAAACTTCCATAAGTAGCAATGCCTGAAACTTCCATAAGTAGTAATGACGGAAACTTCCATAAGTAGCAATGCCTGAAACTTCCATAAGTAGCAATGCCTGAAACTTCCATAAGTAGTAATGACTGAAACTTCCATAAGTAGCAATGCCTGAAACTTCCATAAGTAGTAATGACGGAAACTTCCATAAGTAGTAATGACGGAAACTTCCATAAGTAGCAATGCCTGAAACTTCCATAAGTAGCAATGCCTGAAACTTCCATAAGTAGTAATGACTGAAACTTCCATAAGTAGCAATGCCTGAAACTTCCATAAGTAGCAATGCCTGAAACTTCCATAAGTAGTAATGACTGAAACTTCCACAAGTAGTAATGACAAACTTCCATAAGTAGTAATGACTGAATGTTTCAAAAGTGAATTTGTCTCTAAGTTTAAATTCAGAATTGAGCTCCTGTGGTATTTCAAAAGACACTTAAGAGGGGAGCTAGTTTTAACTAGTTGACTGACTAGACAACTCGAGTTAGCGAAGGCGCTAACAAGTGAGGTGTTTTTTTTTTCTTGAGAATAGTCGCTCCAGGAAAGCACCACAATTCCATCAGACGAGGACAATGACGCTCCTCTACTCATACTGGGATTTTATTTCAGAGAACACCTGCCTTAGAGAGGGATCTCTTGTACTCAGCCTCTGTATTTTTCGATATCTTGCAAATGGAGAAGACTGTAATAATGATGAACGTGGAATTGTACGGAGAAATTTCGTTGATGCAACCGTACATGAAAGTTGGTCCTCGTAAACACGAGTCTAACATGAAGTACAAAATAAACCAAAAACGAAATGAATTACAGGCGAGACTAATTTTGCGTACGCATGACGTGAGGCTACATATGAATGAAAATATATTTCTGTTTTACGTTAGTCATTGTGCTGTATCATTTTGCTCGGATGAGGTCATTCCAAACACTTTAAAAAATTTCCACCGAAGTAATGGAGAACTTCTGTGTGTACCATTGTTGCATCATTTAGCGCTACTGTTGAATAATTTCATCTTAGATACAGAGAGAAATATTTAAAACTTTAGCACGTTGACTCCGAAGTGGTACGTATGTGTACCACTTAGGTTAGGTTCTGTAATTTTTTCAGATCTTTCTAGTGACTATGCGTACAAGGTGAAGATTTACACCAGTCAGGCAATCGGAGTCAACGTGTTAAAGAAAAAATACTGGTGATAAACAAGCACGTGCCTGATAGCTACAACGATGAGTACCAGCAAGGTGTGTAGGTGTGCTAACAAATCCAGGAAGGGTGCTTTCGTCCACGGAAAGGCTTTGGTGAACATTAGTGAATGTCGAAATGAATATCCAGCATGTGCTGCTTAAAATAAAAGTACGTGCAAATTAGTTCAAATGTGTAGGCTTCAGCACAGAGATACCAGTTAGCATCGAGACAAAGGGGCCCAAATGTGAAGAGCCGTTTAGAGCAAACACAACCTGAGGTGTTAAAGAGGAGCGTGCGATGGATGCTACTGCTGACGCTATAGACGCTTTTGCTTCTCGTGCTGGAGTAATAACTGTTGTTGGCCACATAACAGTAACAAGTGGTCCTGGGCATACCATAGCGACTGTAGCTGGCGATAATTCAAAGTTGGCAGCATCTAAGTAACAATTTCTACTCCTAGTCATGCAGTAATAACTGCTGCTCATAATACTGTGATAATATTGATGTGATGTTGCAGTAATATATGTTACTGGTGAGGTTGCAATGAAAACTTTTGCGTGTAATGCTGCAAAAAATAGTCGTAACTTTTGATATTTCAATAATAATTCAGCCAGTGCAAGCTAGATCAACATCAAATGCTTCGTGTTATAGCGATTGAAAATGCATGATATATACCCCAAAAAGATATAAAAAATTATCTTGAGTGGCAGCATATAATTCAAATAATTCAAACAAAATGTACATTGCAGTGGAGAAAACGATAACATCCGTTAATAAAATGCTGTGCAAATAATTCCAAGTGAAAACCATTCTGATCACTGACATCTTTTCTTCCATTTCTAGTAATACTGCAATAGGTGATTAGGAAAAAATAGTATTTACGTCTCAAATTATAAACATTCAAAAATTAGACCTTCGCTCAGTTTCAAATTTCAAGTTCTCCCAGGAACCAGGTCAAAAGAAGCTGCTTCATATTAAAGTTATGACCAAAATGGATGCAGCAGTCATACTGAGGTAGGTTTGCCTCCAAGCAACGCAATTATCAGGAAATGGCTGCAAAATGCTCAGACCTGCTATGCATTCTACAGATGCACCTTCAAACGTGTTGAATTCATGTTCGAATTATGATTGTGGAGGACCAATTTCTTTCAAAAGAATCGAACAGCAAATGTAAGAAAACTTTTACTCCTGATTTGTCGGGTCATAACCAGTCCTGTGGAACCAATTCAATTGGATTATATTGGGGCTTTATCAAAATTCTCACGGAATCTGTGGCAATAAGGAATCTGTTAGCATCTTAAAGGGATAAAAACCTGTATAGTAAAAACTTTGACGATCTGAACGATTTCACACATGATAGAAACTAATAACGAAAGAGTTTCCAATATCATTGTATGTATATGAGTGCGGTTAGGTTATAAGCGTTGCCTAAAGAGAGCAATGCTCATGAATCTCCATGTTCCAGACATACACAGTCGAGAACAGAGACTATACCAGCACAACCCCCATTCCAATGTCACTCGGAAATTCTACCTACTCCCAAAGATTGCTCTTCCCCTCAGACACCAAAAGGCAATCACCCTTAGTCTCTCCACTTCCACGGGGGACGTGTAAATTCTGTATAGAAATAAACATATGAAAAACTTCAATGTGTTCGTTAATTCGAAAACATCCCTGAGTTATCTCCGAAGTGAAGTTTACGATATCACAATTCGTTACTATGTGAAAGTATAAATTTAACAATAGAGCCGAAAACAATGATAATTGCTTTCAGGAATACAAACTCGCATCAGTAAACTTGATCCGAGTTTCTTCAAGCTTAAAGAAAAGGTTACCTTGATAGTAATTTAATGTCATTATCAGATGAAATCCCAAACAAACTTAAGTTTTAAGGTACTGTTAAGCTCAGATATGTATCAGTAATTTTTGCTAATCTCTTGATAAAATTAAATTTTTAACTCAGAATGGAAGGTTCAGCTTTTCCTGACAATTTCCATACTTATGGGAACGTATTCTCTGTAAATTAAATTCTGAGTTTTGTCATTCAATTTATAGTACAATATCGATACTTATTCATATGTCCTTCAATGAGTTATTCTTTGGTCATTTATTACGATAACATTTCGGTAAAATTCTGAAATCATCCTCAATGGAATTTTATTGAGGAAATTCGCAACAAATTTTCGTCATAACTTTGAATGTACAGAATAAATAAAAAATTAAAGCTGCAGTGAAAGGTTGGCAGACGACTCTGTACCAGTGAGCTTTAATATTTAGGCTAAAGAAAATTGATGGATATGGGAGTAGATATGCATTTTATTCAAGGCTACTAGGCTACTGTGAGCTCAGTGGAGCGAAAAGACTGGGATGATCAGTAATTCTAGGTCAAACAATCAAATTACTCTGGGGAAACAGCTAAGAAATTCGTGGCTTGTGTAAATGAAGTACACGCTCGGCCAAATGAAATCAAAATAACATTGCAGCAAAGGTCTTCGGAGGTAACAGAGAGAGTTCCTATTGAATATTTATTGCTCTATTTTCAGGCCATAAAGTGATTTTTTATGAAATCATAAGAACTTTGAGCATTTTGCGTCTATTGGAAAGTAATTAGTTTGTCCCTGGTCGTAAGTTGGTTACAAGTTGATCGCAGAAGTAATTTTTGTGTTCCTCATGCGAACAGATTGCGTTCATAAGCACCATTTTAGTTTTAATTAAAATAGAACTACTGTAATGTGCAATAATTTTAACTTCACAGTAGAGAGTGGTTTGGCTTACACGGTATAATGGGCCTGAAAAACAAACTAGCTGAAATTTTACACCAAATTCAACTAAACCTCGGAATTACGAGCAATTTTCTGATGTTCCTCCAGTTTCTGCAAGCCAAGCCAAAAAGATGTCGACCCAGGATTGTATAGAAAAAAAAAACATCCTACGAGTATAATCGAATGAGTGCTCCAGAAATCCATTGAAATTCGTCTATCTAAGAGCGAAAAATACTCAGGCATTTGGGGAACTGTGAGCCAGGATTGCCCATTACCATCGACGATGTGGAGTTTTTTCAGTCGATTTTTCCGCTGAGATTGCGTTCAGATCCAAGCTCGGCTGATGGAAAGCAGATAAATGAAGAGCAATTGCCTCTTGGGCGGCAGTGTGACGCTCGGGCACTCCATTGATGAGCATCTATTCTTTCTCTGAGATGAGCAACTGCAATTAATTAATCCCTAGATCCTTCCAATTGTGTTCTTTCTTTGTAGGTATTGTGAAAATGTAGAATGAATGTTTGTTTAGTGTTTAAAAAGAACTTTAGAAGCATTAAGTTCATATACTATTTTTCTCTAATTATTAAATATATGTAATAATTATTTTACATCACTGAAGTACCAGTTAATTTATTAACATTGCGTACAAACATACACAAATTTACGCTGTTTTTAAAAATTTTCAGAGTCACTTCCTTAACCAAAAAGATGATTCTACAATGAGTAGAATTGTCAAGATATTATCAAGTTACTAAATTATCAAGAATTATGAAGTACAGTATCTTTCAGAGTGTCATAAAAATCTCATTTAGAAACTTAATAGATAGAAACAGCCTTACACCTTAGGATAAGCATAATGAAATTAGTGCCTCTGTATGAACTGGCCTTTGAACGACACTAAGAAATTATTATTTTGTTGCAACTGTAATTTGAAATTCTGTTAATCACAGATACAATATACAAATGAATGCATAGCTATCGTTTTGGCAATTTACTCCATCATTTAGTGATAGCACGGCTTTACAAAAATTATTTGTTTTCTGGAAACCACTGAGAATTTCTGCAAATAATTTCAAAATATCATGGTTTTTATTTCTCTCATAAGTTTGTCAGAGAGATTAGCTGATAATTCTTTAATTGGGATATTGATTGTTGTAATGGATAATGAAGCAACTGCTATTGTTCTTCTCACTTATTCATCACAACCAGTGAGAAGGATCCCAGCAGTGTTAGTAAAAATTAGATGCAGAGGAATGAAAGAAGAAGAGGAACTGAAAACACAGACTCAATCTAGATGTTCCATCAATGGCTGGTAGCTTGAGGTCTCTAGTAGTGAGGTGCGAGGCACTAGGCATTAATCCGTTTGAATGACCACAAGTGAAGCCCGGCTGTTCACAACCAAACACAAATCCATGTGAGGGATGGTAATTACGTGCAGCGTTCAGTCGATAACAAATTAATCACACGAGCATGGGAGTAAAATAAATTTGGAATGTGTTCACGGTCATATACTTCATGGCCATTGTAAGGTCACTGCCAGGGCACCATCAAAGACCCAAACTTGGTTCAGGATGACGAGCTGCAGTAGTATTTGCAAAGCAGATGACCAAGCAGTCGAGCCCGCACGATGGACAGTCAATAAACGTAACTTTAGAGTGGATCTCAAGTGTTGACAGAACAAGCAAAGCTTGATTGATCTCCTAACACTGCCAGGCTAGTAACATGAACTGCTCGCAAGACTAGCATCACCAAATTACCATTCCAGTAAACCAAAAGACGACGGGTCTTTACTCTAAAAAGATACCAAAAACTCAATTTTTGTGGAATACTTTCATAAGACTAATTAAATATGCAAAGTTTATATAAAATGTTTTATTTTTTCTTAATTATCGAGGGGACTTTAATAAGTGAACACAGCCGATATTCACTATTTCTACGGCGTCAAAGTTTTACTAGCA
This sequence comes from Trinorchestia longiramus, assembly GCA_006783055.1. Lineage (NCBI taxonomy): Eukaryota > Metazoa > Arthropoda > Malacostraca > Amphipoda > Talitridae > Trinorchestia > Trinorchestia longiramus. The sequence continues at coordinate 12,808 of VCRD01002079.1, forward strand.
GGAATTATTCCGATGAAAATATCCATAAAGCTTGCTTCCTCTGACGCCTCAAATAAACTATTACACTTTTAGTCCTAGTTAGATTTTAAACATTATTATAGTTTGCAAAAGGAACTGTACATATGCATAATATCATTTTGTTTAAAATTAAATAACTTTTTTGAATAATATAGCGAAAAATTATCAAAGAATAGTTCATTCAAAGTCTTATAAAAAATTAATATTTTACTATAAATTAAATGATGAAAACTCCAATCTTGATTTAAGTAGGAGGATACGTTTAGAAAAAACATGGAAATTGTCAGAAGGAGCTGAAACTTCCTTTTTGAGTTTACAAATTTGAATGCTATGTAGAGATTGGCAAAACTCACTAAGGGATAACTGCTGATAACTTTCAGGCCATTGCATAAGCAATGTTCGATTATATTTGTTTCTGAATTTCAACAGTATTTTGGGATGTCCAATGGTGTCAAGTAACATTTATATGTTTTTAGACCTAAATTTTGTTTTTCACAGCATGTAATTAAAATTTCATCAATTACAGTATAGCCCTACAAACATGAAATAATCTTCCGAGCATGGAAAGCTCTTAATGCTGTGTGAGTTAAGAAACCGTTTGGTTGAAGCAACTGAAAGGATTAACTGTATACAGCAACTTGATAAAGATAACTTGAAAAATTCAGAAGTGGTGATTCTAATCATGTAGGTGACAACCAGACAGGATGTCCACTTGAGTTGGATGGCAATCTTCTTATGAGATCACATGAATTATGTCCTCCAGTATCAGGGGAAGAGTCCTCCGATTTGCTCCTTCCGACTACTATTTGTTCCATCGTTGACAAAATGATTTTCATGGATTAACGCTGAAATCAATGAAAGTTCAATCTAACATTTAAGAATTCTTCACTTCGAAGCTGAAGGAATTTTTCACGATTGTGATCAAAAAACGTGCGAGTAAAGGGAAAGAAGTTATACCTAACCATAGAAATTACATACACGTTTACTTTTTTCCCTTTCATAGAAATCCAAGATTTTATCACACGTTCGCCCCACTAAAAATGTGAACATTAGTTATTGGATGACCTGATGGAACGTATCAGATCCTTACTGTCATGAAACATTAGCAGAATTAAAGCGTTTTTATGCAATACCATGTGTACAGAGCAAGACTCGACAGCAGAAGAGAGTCTAAGAGGATATACTGCTAATGGATAAGTAAATTTACCGCAAAAATTAGTTATCGTCTCATAAAGAAAAATAATTAACTTATTAATTGCATACTGGGTAAAAATGTGAACAAAATGTTGTTGCACCTTTCAAAGTCTTATGGAAAGAAATGGTACTCCAAAATGTCGCGCAAAATGAACGCGACAGAGAGAGCTGCTACTCAATGCACAAATACCAGAAAAAAATTATTTCGTTCCTTTCACAGCGGGAAGGTGAGCGCAATTTCGGTCTCTTTGTTGAGAAGCTTTTGATATAGCTGAACTTCAATTTCTGACTCTGCAGAATCCATCAACCACCCTAAGTTTCTGAAATGGTTTGTGGTAAAAATCCTAGTGCTGCACTGTTTTATTTCGAAAAACACTCGTCAATTGATCATAAAATTCTTATTTTAAATCAAAAAAGCTCCCCAAATTAATAATATATATTGAATATATTCAGTCCCATCACAAAGTTATTCTTAAAATGGGCTAGCATCGGTTGAAAAGATGTCATATCCTCGTGACCATGATGATGATGATGAGGCTCAGCGCTTTGGTCTACCTGGAGAATTTTTTCGGCATTTTCAGTATTGCTACAGACCGCTGAGAAAATTTCTTTGAGAGTCTCGCTTTTTCAAGCACCGGGAATTTGGAAGAGTTGGGTTTTTTCAGGGCTGGGAGCGCTATCAGGCTTCAGGTACACATCAGTATCCACTCTCACAAATCATGAGCGTTTTGCAGAGCAGGGCCCTTCAATATTTCGGATGACTTTCTCTTTCTCAACTTGGAGGCATGGTTTTTGCTAGAGTTTGTGCTTGTGCGAAGAGCGTCAGTCATTTTAAAGTATTGGTCCAGTGGGATAAAATATTACATGAAGTCAACCTTGTGTCAAGTCAATGGCGAGGAAGATGAACTAACGAGCAGCAAGGTTAAATTCTCTCATTGCAAAGCTGTCGGTACGCGACAAGATTAGGCAGTCCAGACGATGAGCCAAGCTTACAGTTCAGATGCTTGTTTTACGTCAACGCTCAAATTTTTTAACATTGGTTTCTCTGTTCAAGGTGCTGCATTTCTACATATATCGCGAACTAGCTTGCTGGGGCATTAATATCCGCTATTTCTACTTTAATAAATGGTTTAAATCCAGATATTAAACTCAAATTTTATTCAACAGGATTTGGATTGATTTTTTATAAAATTTCTATCAGTATAAAACTTTCAAAAATACTCAGGATCTGTGTATAAAAGTAACCTAACAACTACAAGTTTGTGTTATACGAATAGAACGAATTTGAGACCTTACACTTGGCCCTTTCTTTAACCAAGGTGCTTTCCTTAAAGTTGTCCCGGGCTTCCTTGAACCATCAGTGAAAGTATTGTTGATGCCACTACTCGACTAACTCCTTGCATCACGTCAGGACTCCCGATACTATCACTAAGACTATTTCCTAGACCAGTTCTCAAACCATCTACAAGACCATCTCCTAGACTATCTCCCAGACCTTCTGTAAAACCATTTTCCCGGCACAAAGATGGTCTGATCTCCCAGACCATCTCCTAGCTCATTTCTAAGCTTATCTCTTAGTCACATCACTCTGCTGTATAGCAGGAGACCGTCGAAGTTCAATAGTGAGCGGCGCAGGAGAAATCATCTTGATTTTCAAGCAGAGAAGAGCCTCACAAGACGAGTGAGGAAAAGGCCTTGTAAAGCTCCGACAATGCCGACTGAAACCTGCCCTCATTAATGCACAATTGCTTCTCTAATGAGGCACTCGTGGCTTGCTTTGACAGAGCGAAGTAGAGTTTAACAAACGACTTTATTCGAGAAGGGAGAGGGCACACGGTAGTACGCAGTTGCAAGAATACCTTGAAAGTCATGAAATGTTTCATGGTGACGTAAAGCATTTGGGCTGCTCACAAAGCAATACAATGAGATCATCACTACAAGCATAACATTTGAAGTAAAACCACACTCTAGTTACGAATGATCAAAGGATCTACAACGTGTTCTTGAAGGGAACGGTAACGTTCATTCAAATAATGAGGCGGTCCGGCACTACAGAGCAACCTATTCGTGAAGGCAGCAGCTTTGGGTGCACATTCAAACCGGTAACCAAAATCCTCACGAATATTTTAATGTACGAAGAATAAGTAGCACAAAAGCTTGAGTATTTCAGCTCAAAATGTAGCACATTAGATTCATGCTTATAGTGAGTCTATAACCAAAAAATGTACGTACAATATTTTACTCATATTAGGAACTACAAACAACAAAAGTGCGCCACAGCTGAAAATTTCCAACTCAGTTAATTCGATCTGCAGCACGGAAATTTGAATGAGCAATAAGAAGTTTACGCCATTCTTGGTTGTTCACTTTGGTTGACATCACCTGAATCTTAATAGAGATTTTCACTTCTGCAATGATTTGTGCTAAGTTTATATTACGCTAGAGTAACACGTTGCGGGGGATATCGGGGAAAAAATACAACAGAATCCACAGAATGCGCTGAAAACTCACTACTGTATCGAAAAAACATGACAATTTAATAATGAGTCCGCAGTAAAAATAGGGAATATTTTACTCTAAGTGCATAATTATAAAAATAATTCCTAACCCGGCTACCACAAACAAGTGTATTCAGATCGAGACACATAACCAAAAATTTCATAAGAAAATCTAGGGCATGACGCAAGTGTGCCTTATTTTACGAGATTAAAACTCCCAAAGTAACTTCAGGAGCGTCGGTGCTGTATACAAGGCAGACTTGACATTAAATATCACAGACCAGTCTTCCGTTCAATACAAATTTACCAGCCTGAACGCACGAAATGCCCAAAGTCAAGTAAATTGAAGCTGCAAATATCGGGAAAAGTTTTTCGATATTCTATAGTTATTCGATACACGAAGATGCCCAAATTATCATATTTTGAAACTTTTCCTAGGCGTTGATGCTCGCAAAAATTCAAAATTGTAGAGTGCCGAGAAAATGCAAAAATGAACGTTCTCCTAAGTCCGTTTATTCCTCCATTTTGCTCAGAGCCGAATGTTACAGCGCTCTGAACGTTTTGGACAGATTTCGAGCGATACAAAATTTCATACCTGAAGAGAATAGTTATGATGTAAGAAATTCTGCCTCCCTTGTTAGTCATGAGTTAGATGTCCAGGTATAACATTAATGAAAACTTGATTCGATGAAATTCCTGCAGCTTTTGGTTGCCATTATTCAAGCGGTATTTTGTTACTGCGATATCCCGGATTATTATTCATAAGGTTGGTCCGAAGGATATATGTACTGTCCAATTTAGTCTAATTGTCCGAAATTCGAAAACGTTCTTTAGTACCGTTTCATAACAGTGAGTGCTAATGCGATACGTAGTGCATATTTCTATAATAAAACAGCTGATGCACATCTCAATGTTGAAGGAAAACTACATCCAATCACCAGAACTAGACCACAAAAGGTACGCTAATAAGAAACCAGAATATATTCTTATTTTTATCGCCCCTTTGGATGAGGGTGAGGCTATGAATAAAAGGAACTTCATACAATAATCTTGATACCACTTAAGAGAAGAAGTAACGCAGATAGGGGATGACCAGAGGAGCAAAAATTTATCGGCACCTGTTCTTTCTTGGAACAACAAAGTAGGTTTAGCAGTTCAGGAGATACTAATATATAAACGAGTAATTCGTCTCCTACAAAACATGTTGAGCAGACCCAAGACCAGCGTTTGTTGTTGTTAGTACAAAGTTCAGTTAGGAATTTCTCAGTAAATTTCATGAATCCAATAAACGGGTAACAATTTTCTGTGAGAATAAAAAATAAAGCGTTAACTGGACAGAGCAAAAATACTGCTCTAGATTTTGATAAGAAATGAATTTGCATTTGATATAATGCTTTTGTTTATGTAAACTTTATTTTAATACTCTTATGTAACAATTGGAGTAAACAAATGATTTCTGTGTGCATGCCCGTTTTAGTTTCGAATTTTAATAATTTATTCTTCAAGTCGTGGTTCGATTTAGGAGAAATAGGTTTAATCATTCAATGCATTTTCTAATTAAAAGTATTCATTTGCCGAGGAAACACTAATTGAAAGTTTCTAGCTCTCGAGAGTCATATTTGTGGAACAAGTTGCGACCGTTTGAACAAAGATGAAGTTGCTCATGTTTGAAATAGGGTATCGTAGCTGCAAAAGCCAATTGCAAGTGCCTTTACCTTCCGAGTTAGCAGAGCGAGCAGTTGGGCGTACAAGACACCTGCAACCATGTGTCAGAAGCAGTAATGTGAGTAGTAGGAAGAGGAGTCGACATGAGCAGAAAGGCTTAGAACCACGGCCTTATTGGGATGCCCAGAAATACGAATTCCAGTAGGGAAATGAAAATTTCTAACAGTGGTTGCAGTGGCAGAGCTATACAGCTTGGTGTTAACAGGGACACACGAGTATAGGCCGTGGTAAAGATGGAGTGAGATCACTTGCATGTACTTAGAGTTGTTGAAAGTAAGCATTTATTATCGTTATTTACCTACAAACCGGATGTTGAGCCTATTTCAGTAAAGAAGAACACATAAGAAAAACTTTTCGTGGTGATATGAACACCAGAATGCTCGTATTATGAACTCTTATTTTACTGTGTAAAGCTCCATAAGTTATACAGAAGATTATAGCGCGAAAGATCCGTACTTCTTTGTTTGAAACATGCCGTTGTAACATCGAAAAAACTGACTAATACATGAGAATGTGCAGAACAAATTAATTTCAAATATGAATCTGAAAGATTGTATTTCCATGGAACATTTGATTTTTCAAGAAATACTCGGAAGTATTTATTTTAGACAATTATAAAATCAACGAATACGAATACAAAAGTTTAATTCTTCACTACAGAGAGAATTAGTTATAATTGTTCCCTATTGTTTTCACCACACGTAAATACTTGATCTTGAATATATTTTAAGTATAGCATCAGCATGATTGCAACGAATTCTACTGACAATGGTTTTTTTGCTCTTGTTCGAAGAGCATGGCTCGTTTTTACAGAGACAATGTATCATAGATGCAGAAGTTACTTTACAATCATATTGATGACCACGATAAACAGTGTTAATGTGAAGACCATCACAGTTCAAACAGACCATCAAACACAAACAATCAAACTCCGAGAATAAGTGAAGTGTTTGGGAACTAGCGGGGAGTCTTGACTCTTCATTACCCATACTCAATAGTTAATCATTAATTATTTTTCCCAACTGTTGCGTTTAAAATATATGGATGTAATAAGAAATTTAGATATTCTTATGCTCTACATGAATCGAAATGTTACAGTTTGTGAAGTGAAACTTTCATCTTAACTGTAGCAATTGTCCTTACTGTATTAATAATGTAGCATAAACTACTGAAGAAATTTATCTTGAACTTTAGGTATATGCGAATGGTAATTTATGCATTATTAGAACAAAGTAAATTAATTTGAAATGTATTCGGTGCTGAACCCCAACTAAAAGGCTGACAAAGGTTATCTGTTGATACTTCAATGTTGTAATTGAAAAATGTTGCCTACATGCCCAATCTTCCTTTATTTCGAAAACAGTTTTGCTTCTAGGAAATACACGTGAGACAACTGTAATGACGTACGTATGTACATAATTTTCAATTGCACAAACACTTCCCATTAATTTCCTTTATTCCGTTTTATGCATACGAAACAGAATTGGCAGTTACGATGCACGGTAATGAGTAATGCCATCTTCACTGCCAGTTGAAAGATGCAACAGCAATAGATACATTTTTATAGGGATCGCCTGGTGTATGATTAATGTAACGGAGGAAACAATTTCTGGGTGAACAAGTGATTTTAGTTAACATACCTTCTTCCTGACGTCGACATCTACTATTTCGTAGAACCTAATAACTGCTATTTGCAAAAGATCAAGGAGTAATTATTTTCTTTTAGTTATCTTTTGAGAAGTGCGTACACTAAACCAATATTTTTGTAAGTACACAATGAAAAGTGAAAAAACTAACACTCTTAAAAAATTTTAAAATCTGAGGATGGTATGTTTTCCATAGCGCTGTACTTCAGTCTCAATTCGCATGGCTGTATTGGGCGTGTTCAGAGCGCTCAAAATTCTACGAGCGTATCTCAACTCGCCAAGTGTTGAGTCTCCGGCAATTTCTTAACGATCGACAGCATCTCAAAATTGCTATGAAAGCGGCCACAATCTGCCCCAAACAGCCAACTGGAAACACTCCTCGAATTTTTAGTGTAAGAATCACAACAAAGGCGTTCAGAAATGCAAAGCTGCGCTCCGCGACCTGAATGCAAATGGAGGTGATGTTCACCTGCAAAACCACCGTGTGTGGATACGAGCATTGCAAAAATCTACCATTGCTTCGGATTCTCTTTTGTATTTGATAATCCAGCCGTAATGGAATGAGTCTAACGTATTCTGCACTGAAATAGCATCGTTGATATATATTCAAGTATCACGTACGTTCTGCTTACACCAAAGAAATATTTTGTAATCTGGGACAACAATGAGTTAACAAGTTGAATTACTTCATTAACAGCTTACTATGCATTAACTTCTAAAAATATATTACTCTAGGATAAAAGGGAAACAGGTCACTTGATTTTCAAAGTAACATCACCCATAAATAAAAGTAAAAAACGCAGTCTTGATGTCCTTGTAAGCAAGCCGTCTTAGTTCCTTCATAATGAAGACTTTACCTCAACTAGCTAAGGTGCTTACAAAAGGAGCCTCATCTCATGAATAATATATTAGAGCCTAGGAAAAAATATTGAAACTTAAGTACCAAAGTCTGTTTTTTTCTGAAACTTCATTGCTGCTCTTTCATCTGCGTCCGTTTTGATGAAACACTGACCATGGCAACGCCCATTTCTAAGTCACGTTCTGCACACGACTCGTTACACAGATTTTTTTCCTTCATATATCACTTCATGAGAAGTTAGTGATCATCTTTTTCACGGAGACTGCACTGTAACCTAGAGCGACTATTAACAAAGTTGTTACTGTTATGGGCAACGTCGTCATCCACAACTGTCTCTCTCTTTCTTTTCGAATATTTCCTTAACCGAGTGCATTTTAAACTTTTTTTTTTGGGTCAGGCTTTCTCCTTGAGGAAAATCAGATGCCAACAAAAGAAGCACTTCTGCAATAAAAAAGTAAAACAAAAAGCCAAAACAGATAACCATAAAACTTTTATAACAAGTAAATAGCCGCCAGTTTGATAACAAGTGAATGAAGGATTTATGTATTGTAAATGAAGAGCATTAAGGTAAATTTTGTATGTTAAAGCCGAATAAAAGATTTGTAACAGGCATTTGAGCATTACATTTGTAAATGTCTTGAAACACAGGCATCACAGGACTTGGTATTGGTGCGTAGATCGTGTCTACCTTCACCACAGTCACCACAAGAATGCAGGCCCTTGTGTTGCCTCCCCGGACCCCGCCACTTCTTACCCATTGAGGCCCGTGTTGTTTTTTTGCAAGGAAGTATAAACAGAGCGCGCCGATGGACAAGAGCTGGTGCTTCTGCGCCGCACAAAATATTCCAGGACAAACACAAAGCGAAAGAAGACGATCCTTGTCCTGCTTGGCTACCTCTGAATATTTTCAGAGCTTTGCGCTCTGCAACGGAAGGTGCAGGACGGCACCAAAAATAAAAGAATCTCTACAAAAATGAGACAAAAGTCACGTACACTATAGCCTTAGAAAAAAGTGCGCCCAGCACAAAAGACACTAATACAAACGTTGTTGATATATAGGATCAACCATTTTTAGAACACAATTCAAAGTTAAATGCCAGCACAATGAGAGATAAATGAATAAGTTGAGTAGAATAGCAATCACTAGCATGTGTACTCGTGTATTATTAGTTTGAATACTTCACTGTATAACTTCAGTTTTAAAACATTTGGCAAGATTAGCTGCAATACAGAACAATTGTTTTCATTGAGTCAAGACTAAAATGCATTTCTGCTTTCTGCTGCGCGAGTTAATTAAAGTATTTTTTACCGTGTTAGGAACGAGTTAAAAAACTAATTACAGAAATATTAGCTTATGATGAACAACAGCAAAGATCTGGAAAAAGAGCGCACTGCACACCAATGCCTGGAGAAGTTTTGGTCTGGTGACTTCACTCTTGGAAATCAGCCTCGTGGTAGACCACGACCATCACCTCATGCTCCTCAGAATTCTTAGCTGATGGCATAAATTAGTTAACAGTAAAATGATAAAAATGAGCAGATGTAAATGCATACTTTTAATAAACTATATTGGTATTTGTTTCTGATAAAGTAAAATGAATTGCCTGTTCGAAACTAAACATTTCATACTCAACGACCTGATGCACATGCCAGCAGCTGCAATCAAAATTGGAAAGTTTTAACCTGATTTTAGTGTTGAACATTGACATTTCATGAAGTATGGAACAAACATAGTTGAGTTTAAAAGATTTAGGCCTCCTATTTTAAGAGCTTAATGCTTATCTGGTGCTTGAAATCATTACCTGGATATACTTAGTGAAGAGTTGGAAGGTCATGGTCAAGAAAGGAATGAAGAAAAACGAAGCATCTAGAAAACAGATAGTAATCATTGCATAAGTAATGACGAGTATTCTAATCAAGTCAATTCGCTAAAAATTAATCTCGTTACTTTCTTGCCAACAATTCTTAAGCATTATTAAGTAGGTGCAGGTAATATACAAGACAACATTGGAGCATCTGACTGCCAGTGGCTGAAGGAGCGTAGGCGCTGACTGAGCTGTGAACGAACGTGTGTTGTTGCGCAGTTCTCTAGGATGAATGATTGTTTTTAGCAATGAAATAGCAAAGGTCCAGTAATACAACAGTACTTCAGAGACGAGAGAACTGAGAAGCCTCATCCTCTGTAAACTTCTTTCTCATAAACAGCTTCCTACCTGATTTACGAGAAAAATGACGGACTAAGCTTATGATAATACTGAAATTACGATAAAATAGCTTCCACATTAAAAGCTTAAAAGTCACATGATCATCTCTTGGCTTTTAAATCTGTTCCGGTCATAATAAGTTTGTCTTTTATCATGTGAAAAATAAAACCAATCCAAGCGACGACCAAAACAAAGAATCTTCAACCATTCCTTTCGTGCTCGTATTCTTGGACAATCCAAACGTGTATTCATAGCCCATTAGATCCACTAAATATTTTATATCGACGCTGATTCATCATCCGTGAGCCAAGTTAGGCTTTGTTATTTAAAAAATTATGTAAAGATTCTTCAGTAACTGATTAGGGAGAAGTATTTTTCTAGAAGCTTCTTATAATTTTTTTCTGAAAGCCTTTTATCAAGTTGTGAGCCATGAAAGAAAACTGCTAAAAACAAGGTTAAAAAATTATGTTTCTTTTGCCGAAAAAATACAGGGTGTTCAATAATTAATTGACATTTCAACTTTTAGAGACCGTGTTTATTAAACAAACTATTATGCACATATGTAACAAAAAATTCAGTTAAAAAACTAATACTCCGTTAATACTAACTAATCCTCCGTTTACGTCAATAACAACCTGACGACGATTGGAGAACCACCTGCACTAGTCACAAATAATTTTTTAACACGTTTGTTGCGATTGCCTAGCTGGTGCAAATCTTTACTTTGTACATACAGTCACTAGAAAGCTTTGAAAAAATTACAGAACCTAACCTGAGTGACCCACCGGTGGGTCGCATCGCAACAAACGTGTTAAGGGGTTTTGGCTCATTCCTTTTTCTGTTTTGACTTCAGTGCCTCCAAATATTGGTGACGTGTAGTTGAAACCTCACTCTTCAGTATAGACCAGACACCGCGATCAAGAGGATTTAGGTCTGGTGAAGGAGGCCATTCCTTCTTCGAAATGAAGTGGGAACATTAAATGCCAAGCACTCCTGCGTTTTCTCAGCACCGAGTCAAGAGGCCGAGTCTTTCTGAAATAACTCCTGGTGTTTTTTGAAAGGATTATTAGCCCAAGGCAACAATGGCTGCAAAAACTGTCTTGCAATGGCTACAAAAACTGTCTTGCAATGGTTGCAAGACATTTACTGATTGCAACAGTTCTGTATTTGCAGTAATTTTTTTTAGTTAATATTAACCTCTCTTTCAACAAAAAACGAAGGACTTTCGGTTTGAGTGATGGCGGCTCAGATCATCACTGGCGCCACACCTTGTCTTCGAGTTGACAACTCAAGTACTGATCTCACCAGTCGATGAACAAAATTGCTCATCAAGTGGGTTAAATTTTTTGTGACAATTTTTCTTCGTCACTGAACAAGAGGTTCAGTAGCGTGCCTCCGCGCATACGAGAGAGAAGGATTCAGCTCTTACAAGACATTTGTCCACAGTTTTCACAGATAACAGTTTTTTCTTTTGATGTTTCTATGGAGCTTTCTTCATGTCTTTGTGAAAAGTGATGGAAATGGTTCTGACGGATGTATTCTTTTCTTTTGCCTGACTTCTGAGGAATTTCTTTGAGTTGCTTCTGAGCTTTTATCTGATGGATATTTTCAGTTTAAGGTTCTGGCGGTTTGATAACGACTTTGTGTATCTATTCTTTTACTGTCCAGTCTCTTTGAACCGCTTCAGCATTGTCCAGACTAGCATTCTGTTAACATTTAAAGTTTTGGTAATCTACGTTGAAACATTCTAGAATAGAATAAGGCAATAGGAAAGAGCCGTTTGGCCCATTCTTGGTTCAATACCGAAGTCCCGTGCCGTCTCCACCTTATGCAACTCTAAAATAGCTATTCTTCTGTTTAAATCTTTAGCTACTATAATAAATATTATACATGAAAAACATAATTTCGTTTATACACAAAAATCGTAATTGAAATGAAACGTTTGTGCAAATTTATTGGTTTTCCATATGAATGGAACGATAATTATTGAAAACCCTGTAGAACTAAATTATTTTCTCCTTGATTTTATTCAGCTTCCTTTTTGCATCATTGTCTTACTATGATGTCAATAAGTTGATCAATTTTCATACAAACCAATTTTATCTCATCCGTTTATTTCACTTTAAAAAAATGAATTTAACAGTGAATACGTCTGAATTGTCCGAGTGAAGAAGCAAAATAAAAGAGGACAAATGCCTGAGAAGCCTTCAATATTTTAGCAGGTGATGCAAACTGGGGATGTCTGCAGCACGCCGGGTTTTACGCTCCAAAACGTGGTGTTTACAAAGGTGCATAAATATAGTAGAGCTCTCATAACACTGACTCAAACACTCTTCAATAAACATGCCACTCAACTGCTATCTAAGCTCTCTTGCGAAACAGGTCTCGTTCATATTCTAAAAGACTCCAAGTTGGATTTGTTGAAGTTTCTGCAGGTGCAGTCCGATCTCTTTAAGAAAGCATGGTTTTCGCTTCGGAAATAATGGCTTGCAATATTTTCGAGTCTCGTTGACAGAAGTTGCAGCTCTTGCTAAACGTAAAATTTTGCGCACGAATATTCCGAACAAAAATAAAGTATTACCAGTCAACCCTCCAGGACATTTCAAACGTCAAGAGTGTCGAGTAGTATTGAAGAATGAATTATATTGAGACAAACGGTTGTATGAAAAAGTGAAATTTCATTTTAGAAGTAACGAAAAAGTATATATTTTTATAAAAATATGATGTAGTAGACTCCGAAGTGACGTATTTCAAAACTATTAAAAACTTACATTTTTTGTCGAAGTTAAAACTCTTAGATTACGTGTGAGAAATGAGGATAATTTGGTAAGGCGTGATAAAGTTCAAAATGAAAGTTTTATATTCCAAAATTTACTCAGAGGAGCTTTTTATTTCTGACCTTAATTTGATTCAATACAGGTTCTCATAGATTGAAATTAGTACATCTAATACTAATTACAAATAAATATAGAAAACTACTCGTACATTTGAACTTCAGATTAGATAATTTAATATGCTAGGCGTATAATTGATTTTAGCATTTTTATTTTAGATTTCTTAGGCATTTTAGGAGACCAGAAACTTGCTCGAGGCTAAAAGGAACCTTGGGCAAAGTCTCTTCCTCTTCTCTCTTTATTTCAGGAATGACCTCCCTTGAATTATCCGCTCGAATGAAACTACTAATTGGAAATTCCCCTGACGTTCCTTTAAAGATGTTACTTTAACAATGATTCACGTAAAAAATGTAACAATAAAAAGTTTTTGTTAAGTCAGGCGAAGTATAAATTAAGCTTGTTATGGTATTATTGACGTTGAAGTCAACTATCATTAACATAAACGGAAATTTTGTTCGAATAGAAGAAATGGTCTCAGGATACGTTAAGTTGCAAGTGTTACAGAGCAGGTAAAATGATTGACTATTGCAGGAAGTTCAGAACCAGACTTGTAGGCTGCTACATTTCACGACTTTTAATTTCATATTCAAATACTCTTTTGCAAACATTTCCGTACCAACTGGACACATGCAGTCACAGAAATGTTGCAATAACAATAATTTTCATACACCTAACAACATATATAATTTGAAAAATATTCAAGGAATGCAAGCTTCTGCTGTTGGAAGTTGGAAAACACGAATATTAGAATTTAATTCTGCCATTCTGGATGCTAGTCGCCTTTCATTGCGGAGCGTATAGTAACATCTAATTAATATAAATTATTCTGGGAGTATGAGAAAGGAGGGTGGAACAGAAACAAACAAAGAATGAATATTTAGGATTGAGTGTTTGAGTGTTGCCACATCCAAGCCTTCATGACAGCAAAGGAATTAGTAGACACTACCCATAATTCTTGGTGGTGGTCGGTACCAATAGGAAAGATTTGAGTGAGAGTTTGGCACAGGGGGTGCCTAGGTATAGGGGTGAAACAGAAAGGGATACTAGGAGGGGAATAGAAATGTGCGCTCTGTACACATGTGTTGAGTGGTGGGGGTCTGTCCATGGGGTTTGTTCATAATTATTCAGAAGTTGGCCTTAATTTTAAACTCAGTAGAGAGTGGTTACGTTCACATGTATCCTCAGTGTTTCAGCGAGAAGAGTTAGCAAGCCAGTAGCATAACACAAATGGCTGCTTTTCAAGGGAAAAAGCTTAGTGTTATTTCAAAGAGCAGGCTGCTTTCGTGCAAACAAGCCAGCGACTGGATATTGTTTTCTCAAGAAGAAAGTGGTAAAAATATTTCGTGGCCGCTTGTGAGTCGGCCAGGCCAATTTCCTGCGAGCAATTGCGAGCACCACACTTTCGTCTCTTCAAGTAATCTTTTCTAGAACAAAACGCGAGCTTCTGAATAAAGGAAAGTACCCAAGAGCACAATATTGTCGGCCTGCATCTTGATCCGCAGCTACGAAGAGCAGCTGTATGCGTGCCCAGTAATGCTTCCTTGGATGTTCTTGTGCGAGAGTTCGTCCCAACAGGCAAGAAGAAAACTTCTTCATGGAATTCCGCCTCTGGGGAATGCATTGATCAGATAGGGAGCAGCCTAGTAGTTGTTCACAACACATTCGTTCCAATTGAGGTAGTGCGCTCAACCACGAATTGAAAATTGAAGAATAAGAAATTCAGATAAATGTTTATCTTATGAAGAGTAGGAGAAGTAGTTTTACATAACACAACTTACGAATGAAAGAATCGTGACAGGAGTTTACGGTGATGAACTCAGGAAAATCGAAGAGTTTACCAAACTACTAAGCAACAAGGACGGATGTTATTCCCGTTTTTGTGAGGGTTGTTCATTCATGAACAAACACAAATTCTGTGAAATATTTTTTATAATAAATGTGAATTATTACACTATCCCTTTTTATGAATCTAAATGAATTGAAACCGAATTACAAACACGAATTACGTTGACATTTTTCACTATCTCCTCTTGATTCAATTTGATCGGTAATTTTGATTATAAATTTGTTATCTGGTTGTATTGTTAAGACGTACTTGAAAACGTAATTGAACAACATTTTTGGTTCATTATTGCTGTGTACTGCAGCAAATAATGGGGAAAAGTGCATGGTTAATTATTGCAGCGTAAAATAGCGCAGCATTCAAGAAATCAGCTACGTGGCAGTTGGTGTTTTGCTGACAAACTCGTGGCATTATTCTAGTGCTAGAATGCTTGTTTGTTCCTGCATCTGAAGGCCCGAATGGATTGTTCTTTCATTAAAAGTTATCGGAAATGCTATGGCAGTTGACATTTACAGAGCACCACATCTGAATGCCAGCGTTTACAACACGAAGGCACGCACATGCTCGCCTGAATAATTATGATTTTTCATCAGTATGCAGCTAAGCAATTATTTGAAGACATCATACGAATGTTAGTGGCCTGATGTGTAGCTACATTGCCACATCCCATAATAATAGTTTCTGGTGTACTGTTAAGAATGTATAAGATTAAAATTAAGTTAACAATTCCTTGCCGGTACAAAGTTAAAGGAATATTATTGTTTTATTATAAAAAGCCCCCAAGAACCTAAAGGGAAGCTAGAAGCAAACTGTCTTCCTCCAGTGCACGAATACTCGAATGATGTCATAAGATGTTTACACTTCGGAGTGACCTATTGAATGTCTTTTACGGTGATAGATTCGAAGCACTATAGCATCTACTGACACTAAGTTATACATGTATTTCCATTGTTCAGCAAAGATCCAAGTTTCGTCTTTTCGATTAGCGAAATGTTTCAGCCCAGACGCAAAAAGCAAAAAAACATTCAAATGACGTTGGATCAAAATATTAATTTAGCAGATATTCTACACAATGATAAAAGATTGATCTTAGTGAGCATGAATTCAAAGCAATAACTCGGGACTGATTTTTTCAGGCATCCCAAGTATTCAGCACCGGACTAACTTCCCTCCCTACTACTTACGTTTCTTAGCTGTGTGGATTAGATTGGCACAGTTAAGGAACTAAATGGGGGTTAAATTGGCACAGTCTGTCCCTAATTAATCTGTCCTAAATAGACTAATTTAGGACAGTAATATTCACGCAGTAAAACAGCTGATAGGTACAAATTGATCCAGCAGCTCCGTCAGAAGCCGCTATTCATGAAAATTGACATACGTATATCATTTATTTACGATAGAAAAATTTGTTTGG
The DNA here is from genome assembly GCA_006783055.1 of Trinorchestia longiramus. Classification (NCBI taxonomy): domain Eukaryota; kingdom Metazoa; phylum Arthropoda; class Malacostraca; order Amphipoda; family Talitridae; genus Trinorchestia; species Trinorchestia longiramus. The sequence continues at coordinate 29,103 of VCRD01002079.1, forward strand.
GAACAGAACCGATTGAACCTTTTGTTTTATTTCAGTGTGGATAATGGTTATTTTTTCAGACTTTAAGTGGATTCCAGAAGATATTTGAATTGATAGAAATATAGAAAATTCATAATTATCATGTCATTTCATTTAACCGATATGAAAGGAAATTTTATTTCATTTTTAAGGAAACGCCGGAAAGAAATATGTCATGTAAATGTGCATAACATTTATCCTTAGTTTTTACAAACATTCGCCTCCAACATGAAACATTTTAATTTTATTTTTTTACTAGCAGGGTCCGCGAATAATTCGCGGTTAGTTCAGTAGAATGATTTTACAGGTAGTGAATAAATTAACAATCATTGATTATATGATTCAACAACTTTGATGCCATCCTAGAAAATTAAATGAAACCACCCTCTGCACCGTCGGCATCAAAGAGTAAGCTCAAATTTTCGGGGTATTCTTGTAGGGGAGGAAGTGAAACTTTTCCATTATAACAATTAAGTTGTTCTCTTTGGAATCTTAGAGCTCCGCAAAATTGACATCGGACATCCATGGCTCCAGTGTAATGTATCTGGTGTTCCATTTTATTATTATTTCTTCGTTCATGGTCTCCGTTTCTCCTGTTTCCTAGAAATTGCAGTCTCTCCACCTCGTTCATATCATTTCGTCTTTCTTGGTGTCTGTTTCTCCTGTTTTCTAGAAATTGCTGTCTCTCCTCATCATTCATATCATTTCGACTTTTCTTGATCTCTATTTCTCATGATTTGAAGATGCTCACTCATCCTGACTTATATTCATCCTTTGCTGTTACATTCGTAGTCTGCTTCTATCAGGAGTTGCTTGCCTTTCGTCTTCTCGCAAGCGCTGTCGGCTCCTTCTCTGGCGCTCTCTTGCTGCTTCTCTTTGTTCTCTTATTCTCTGCTTCATTGTTTTAGATCAGGGGTGGGCAATCTTTTCAGTGCAAGGGCCACGTTCAAAAATTCGCAATTTCATGGGGCCGCATAGTACAGGTGCGCACATAAGTAAGGTATTGTCGGTATCACTGATACGCTAACAGTACTTATTAAAATTTAAAAAATTCAAATATTTAAAAAAATTAAAAAAATTCAAAACTTTCAAACATTCAAATAACTAACAAAATATCAAAAATATAAAAAATTCCGAAAATTCAAAAAATTCAAAAAATTCAAAAACTAAAAAAGGAAAAATTTTAAGCAATTTAAAAAATTAAAACAAAATAAAAAAATAAAAACAACTAAAATATTCAAAAAACTCGAAAAAAATCTACGAAATGAAAAAAGTAAACCATTTGAAAATTTACAAAATTAAAAACATTAAAAAGTAATTAAAAAATATAAAAATTTAAACCATTTAAAAAATTAAAAAATAGAATAAAATTCTAAAACCAAAACATTCATAAAATTCCCAACCCAAAGTAACGTCATGTAACGTGATCTGACCCCAACCGTATAATAGATACCGCAATGAAGGGTGTGATGCACAGGTACGATAGTCGTCAGCGTATTAAGAATAGAATAGAATAGAATAGAATAGAATGAGGCTATAGGAACGAACCTTCTGGCCCATTCTTGAGTCGGATAATTACTTCGATAATTATTCGGTTGTTTTACCCAAGTCCCATGCCGTATTTCCAGCTGCGTCAACCATGTCGGCAGCGGGATTCGAACCCGGG
>VCRD01002079.1:31462-46862 GCA_006783055.1 Trinorchestia longiramus
TCACTCACGCACAGGCGTTTATGTCACGAGCATTTATCTCAATCATACATTAACCTTAAGGAGTTAGGGACATAGTTAGTAGGATGTAGTACTGGGGGGGTTCGTAATCCAAAATTTATCGAGACGATTTTTAAATGTGTTCACAGTGCCAGCAGAAACTATGTTTTCCAGCAGCTGGTTCCAAGTTGCGGCAATTTTAACGGGAAAAAAGTTCATAGCTTGAGATGTTTTGAAGTTTCTCAGTAATAGTTTTTGACCGTTATTTCTAGTTCTTACGTTACCGTCTCTTTCGAAGAGCCCTTCCAGGGTAATATTGTTGAGGCCATTGAGATACTTAAAGGTCTCAATAAGTTGTCCTCGCAGTTTTCTTTGTTCTAGGGATACAAGTTCAAGGCGTTGAAGACGTCTTTCGTAGCTGAGATTGCGGAGTTCTGGAATCATCTTCGTTGCTTTCCGTTGTATTTTTTCCATTTTATTAATAATATAATATATACAGGGTGTCTCAGAAAAATGTACTAATACAGAAGACAAATGTAATTGAAGAATCATGTTCGCAAATGCTCAAAACAAAAAAGGCCTGCAACACAAAAATGCAGCATGTTAGTGACAGTTAAAGTGTGAGTACAGTTTTTTGAGACACCCTGTAGATTATTCATTACTGAGAATCTATACTATAATAAGAGCCACGTCCGTCCTGTCTGTCCGAGTGTCACACTCTTCTAACCGATAGTTTTGATAGCAACAAGGATAAAACTTAAGAAATACAAGAAATAATTCTATTGCATTATTTTTCTGTAGTAATTCAATTCCCTTTCACTTGCATTATGGTATCCAGAATACACAATCGGTTTATTTTTCTAAACAGAAATTTTCGTTGACCTTTTTCTGCTGAAGTTCATCATGAAGCTTTGATATTTTTAATTGATAGTATGAAGAAAAATGTTTTAAATTAGTTTGACCAGTAACCTGGCTACTACTTAGTATAAGACCAAAGATATTGGAAATTGAGTTATTGTTTTCGGAATTGTGATTTTCTTGAAAATAGTTTTAAAAAGGTGCCTTACTTATAGGCTACCCTGTATAACAGACGTTCTTACGGATTTAGATAAGAGGAAATTTCGTAGGGTATACATGTATTGTATGCATTGTATTGTGGATACCATAGGCACATCCATCTATGGGGAAACTCTTTCGCAAGGCCCACGTCCACTGACAAATTAAAATGAAAAATTTGGTATAAACCGTGATTTTTCACGTGTGGATCTAGTGTGTATTAATCTTTCAGCACTCCACTAGGTACTAAACTGGAGTAAGATCAAACGGCATGCTCGTACTCAGCTTAAGCTCCAGAACGAATAATAAGGAATACATAGATCTCTGGTGGTACCCACGCAGCAGAAAGACGAGTGCTCCGCTTCATCTTGGTCTTGAATTGTGCAGCATCGCGGGTAGATGGTGGCACCCTGAGGGGCATCGCTTCTCCATGCAACTCTCAACCCAAGAATGGGCCAAACGGCTCGTTTCTATTGCCTTATTCTATTCTATTCTCTGGCCGCTGAGCGTAGCATCATCAATTGACTGGATCCCGCTGCAGCTTCCCCTGGGGCTTACGTTCAGCTAAACAACACGGTCTTTATGTAAAGTCTACGACTGATTTTCTAGAGCTGAACGTTTAATCTATATTAGATACATATTCAAACTATAGAGGAGCAGTAACGTTAAATGTTACTTTTTGTACTACATGTTGCAAATTTTCCAACGCTTACCAGCCACACAATGATCCACTCGTGAGATCAATTCGAGTTTTTTACAGGTTATGCTACACATCGGAAAAAGATTAACTTACTGCTTACTATTGAGTGCTGTAGTTGAACATTCGGTTGGCTTGCGTCCCGACGGTTAAAAGGTTTTATCTTCAAACGTTACAGTGAAAATTTCCCTCAAATTTGAGAATGTATGTGTAGTGTTATCTTAGAACTTCATGTTGTGGTCTATCGAACGAAATCACCTGTTTGACGAATTAATTGCTTCCTGGAGAAATAGCCGCACGTAAACCTACACAGTCACATTTGGAGCAACGTTTTGTCATTATGTTGAGTTCTTACTATTATTTCATCACTCGTCTGAAGTTTACTCTAACGCAGCCCAGAATCGTACTGGCATAGACACGTCAGACGTACCACTCGATCACACTCCATTGTCGTCTCTGCCTCTTCCATCTCCCACGAACAATTTTCAGCACTCAAGAAACCAGGAAAAAAACTGTAATCAGAAAAATTAACAGGTCGTAAACAGAAAAGCGTGTTGTATTGCTATTGTTTGCTGTACCAGAATGAAAAAATTAGCTTTTTCGAACATATGTCAGTATCATTTCTATCATAGTTATGCATTTACTTAATGCAGTCATGATTGTCATCTTTATCAGGTACACAGTAATAGCCCATGCTTGAGTACTTATTCAATAATAAATAGATAAGAAATAGTAGTCCACATTCTTAAATAACTATAGCTACTTCAAAATTGACACCGGTTATCAGTTATGAGATCTTTAGACGGCAACAAATTCCGCGAAACATAATGTTGATTTTTTCCGTATTTGCGCTGTCAATTCAAACTAAAAATTTACAGCGTATACATCTAGAACAGAAAGCTTTACAATTACCCACAAATATCAATGAGCTGGTCACCTTCAATCGAATGTTTTTGCGGTGAAGGAACCAGAATACTAGGTATTAAATTTAAAGTCAACCGAGCATAAGTTATTAAATTTATATTGTTGTCTTGCCCGCCGGAAAACCACTTCATTTGCATTAATTATCACGAATGATTAGCGAAGAAATTACAGGTAAATGCTTGAAGAAAGAGGCGCGAAGGCTAGGGGACTTCAACTGCAATTAAAGGCCCGAGTTCGGGAAAGGGAATGTTTAGAGTGGAGGCAGAAATTCAATGTTCTTATATTTTGTCGGTTGGAGCTATTTGAAGTGTACGCAACAGTTTGTAATTGCAGCCGTTCTGTTGATTAGCATGATCCTTCAGTTCTGTTGTAACATTACTAAATTCAGTCCAATTCTTTAACACATTCACTTCGGTGTGACCCACCGGTGGGTCACTCAGGTTAGGTTCTGTAATTTATTCAAAGCTTTCTAGTGACTATTAGTACAAAGTAAAGATTTGCACCGGCTAGGCAACCGCAATGAATGTGTTAAACATAAACATCGAAGCAACTAGACTTGACGAAAAGGCGGATCAATACAGTAAATTTGGAAATAGAGTTTATAATTCTTCATCCTGCAAGAATCACACATTCGAGTTGGTGGGGATTTAATTCAATTGTGACCAGAAAATGAGAAAAAATTAGTAAGGCTTCAGTAGGGCGGCATTGCAGCTGTTCAATGGTTGGTTGGTGGCCAACGGGCCATTGAAAATAAAGTACTGCCTTATTAACCCATTATCATCCAATGTTTCAGCTCAATATTTTCTTGAAACCCCCAGGATTTGAACTCTATTGCATGAGACCATAGAGCTCAAAATAGCATTAGAAGTTTCTGCTCACTAACCTTGATGACTGTTCTCTTCTGAGGATGCTGGGCACTAATTGGCTCTATAATAACATGCTGCAGAGCGAACATAGACTGCAGCAATGCAACTGCTGGTGCATGCTACTAATTCTTCCAGGCGCTAATTGATTCGTCAGTATAATCAACGGTCGTGGGACTTATTCACCTCTCTTGAGGGTATATTAGACTCCTGAGGGCTGTACCATGCCATGTAGCATAAAACAGTTAAGACTAGACTGTAATAATAGCAGGTGTGGAGAGCTCTTATTTTATGTTCATTCTAAAGAGTTTTACAAATGATAGCAGTTATTACTTCTAGTTGTGATATAAAAAACTTCTAATGTATTTATTTTTCTACAAAACTCACTTCCCTGAACGAGTAAATATAAACAGTTCAAAATTCCAAGACTTTGTGAGTAAACTCAGATGTTTATCGAACTACAAAATCCAGGACACTTGTCTGATAGAACGAGAGCATTTTTAAATAAATTCCTACTACATTAGGATAATTCTCGGTGGATTATATGCTTCATTATGAGTATACTTTAGAGACGCAACCGCTTTTCTGTACTCTTATGACCGTGCAATACTCATTTCTTATCTTTTTAAAGTAAACTCGAAATAACGAATTTCGAATGTTTCCTTTGACCTTATTAGTTAAATTGTCGATACTTTCAATTTCTGTTTAATAATGAGGATCTCATACTGAGTAACGTTATAATGAATGCAGGGTAAATTTCGATGAGTACCCACTTATCTTTTCATAGCCTTCATGGGCTTCTATGATCTTCGAAGAGTCCTAAGCATAGACTTCTATTGGTTGGGAAGCGTAACCAAATTCAATGCAGATTGATTTTGCCGTGAAGTATAAAACGAAAATGAAACGTTACGATTATAGAAAAGGCATGTGCCATGCGTGCTGTCATTGCTAATATACATATAGTTACACACGTTCCATAAGGTTGACTACTGGTCTCAATATTGTAGTGAACAGGGTGCGCTCGTTGGTTCGCTTCGGGATGTTTTCTGAAAAATTTGCGTGGGAGAATGCGAACTACAACACTTTGAAATCACCGGCAGCCACGACGGGGTGCATGCTCACAGCTAGGAGAGGAAAATCCAGCAAAGCATTGAATGCAGGTTGCTGTCTGTGAACGAGCATTTCAATAGCCGAATCTTGAAATTAAGCCTTTACTGCGCAATTTATTTTTGAATGTTTAGTCAAAATTATTGTCAAGTAACTATGGCTAAGGGACAATAGTCATTTTAGGAAACTATTATGCATGATGCACTGTACAGTGAAGGGTTAAGATCATTGCACAAATGAACATTAAAAGGAAAACTTTTCGTGTCTAGTTATATAGTTCGTTTGACCATATCATTAATTTAAAATTTTTGTGTACAAAAACTTCTTATTATGTTTACATTTTACTTCTGAATAGGATTGATGCTTTGAAAAAATGAACAGCAGTTATTCAAGTTGCAGTGATATTAAAACATAAAATGATTGGTCAATAGATAAATATTACTACCTCAGAAATGAACAATAAATTAAATTAAAATATTGAAATAGAACTTGACATTTCCTTGACGTGAACATGCGCTAGTTCAAAAGAGCATGTGAGAGGCTGATCAACTCACAGGAGCAAATATAATTGAAAAAAAGGGAACTCTTTGATTAGTTTTGCAGCTTATGAAGTCACTCACACCATCACGAGCTCTTCCAAGTCGAAGGCACTTAGCGTGATTGCAATCTCAGTTTATAATAAAAACCTTTATTTACATGGTGAGTGGGACAGAGCTACAAGGCATTTGAACGGAATTCTCTAATTTTACTCAAAAAAAACTCATAGAAAATTAAAATTTGCGTGAATATTATGAATGGAGTGGAAATGTAAAGATAAACAGTACGAAATTTGCAGATTATTCCAGCGTTTCTCATGCGGAAATACCAAATATCAGGTCATTCCATAAGTTCTGTCTGAATTTTACCTTTTTTAAAATTGAACGAAATTTAAAGAGTATATTAAAATGTCTAATGGAGCTGAACATTGTTTTTAGGTTTAGGTGCATTTAAACTGATCAAATTTTATTTCAGAGAACAATAAAATTAGACTTTGTTTGATTAAAACCCTGCTGACATGGAAGTACCCAAGAATCATTTAAGGCACATAATGCTTTAGGAATTCAAGAAAGGAAACTCAGCAGCCAAAGCGGCTAGAAACATTCAATCAGTTTATGGAGAGGAATGTGTGAATGAAAGAACTTGCAGAAGATGGTTTGTGAAATTCGGAGTTGGAGATTTTCCCCTTGAAGATGACGTCCAGTTGAGTTTGATGAAAACCTTCTCGAAGCAGCCCTTAAAGAAAACCCTGCCTATCAACTGAAGAATTGGCAGTGGTTCTCAGTTCAAACCATAAAACTGTTTATCGTCATCTTCAAAAACTTGGAAAAGTTCCTAAAATTGGAAAGTGGTGCCTCATGAATGAAAATTCGGACAGAACTTATGGGATGACCTGATAGTAATGAACCTGAAATCCAAGAATTTGCTTTCCTTCTAACCTGCAAAAATAGCTAAAATAAAATGAAATACAATTTTAGCAAAGCATTTGGCATAAAATTTTAAAAATATGAGACCAGTCAAAGAAAAACCAACAGAAATACTTTATTCTATTAATGTCTGAGTACATCGAAGCTACAGAACTAATTAATTCGTAAACGAATGAGTAAAAACGGTCATGATTAGATTTCAAATATTTTGACGACGCACTGAATTGCACTGAAATTGACGCACTGAAATTGTTGTGCATTACTGCACAACATATTTACGAAACTAAGTGAGCAATCATCAGTTCTATTGAAACAGAAATAAAAAAATAGTGTACTTTGGGAAATGAGTGATTTCTTAGTAACAGATCACATTTTAGAAATGAAAAATCGACGATAGGGAAATTTTAAAAGCTATAATTCTATCTTGTTTTTTTTTGAGATGTATGCAAGTGCTGTTTTAGTTAAATTGCTTATGTTTTCTGAATTTTGAGGTAATAGCTCAAAATTTTATTCATCAAAAGTGTAGCAAATTTTCAGGAAACAAGTAAAAGTGTAATCATTAACAAATGTATTGATGAGCATACGTGAGACCAAACATACATGTTGCGACGTTTCAATCATAAGGTTGGCTGCGGAATTGTATAAGGAAAGAAAATCGCATCAAATAAAATTCTCGAACAGAAATCTTCCGTTAGATCTGGTCTTTATGCCACATTATACCGTGGAAAAATAGGTTGGATTCTTAATAACAATTAATCCCCAGATAATTTCTAACAAAAAACATTGTTGAATGTAGTTCAAAAACCGAAGTGTTTCTATTTTTTAAGGATATTTCTCTGCAATCAACCGTAAGAATTTTCCAGCATTGATAGTGGTTTTGAAAAACATATACCTATATTATGAAGCTTTTTATTTCAGAATAAGTCTGGAGCACTATAAATAACAGCTGTGATTCAGATGACGATATAGAAACTACATAGCATGAAAGCCACGCAGAACTTACGGCTAAATAAGCCTTGCTACCGTGTGGGTCACTGAAGCCCCATCCGCGTACACGGCAGCGTAAGAAACCGAGGACATAAAAATCAGCTTCTTCTCAGACGCTTTTTGGTCCGCGGCATAAATCCTGCGTTTAATCTTTGGCTTGAAGACTTACTTCAGCTTCAGCCAGCCAAAATTGAGCACCAAGCACTCAGAAGCTGACTAATGTTATAGAAATTATGTCTTACGCACGTGAGAGGTGATAAAGGTCCGCCCTAATGTGAAGTTTCATTGACTTAGAAGTATGGGTTTTACTCGATTCAAGTGATACGAATACTGAGGACCCTGCAACCTGCTGGAAGACTGACTCTCCAAAACACACTCACCTTTTACTGAGCAATAGAGATTCACAATGAAATGAGATTCAAAACTCATTTGTAGCGTTGTTGACATTGCTGTTTGAAATCACTGATTTTGATGGAACAGTTTGTAGCCTATATTTTAGCTGTGATTTAGGTGTTTCAAGGGGTACATTCAGCATATTCAATAAGCAAAGTATTTGACACTGTAGTTGATGGCTTCCCAAGGTTATACAATACTGTGAATGGTTACACAATACTTGAACTTTATCGCGAGATAGATCGTGTTGGAAAAAAATAATGTCAACGGCAATTGGAAAACGAATTGATAAAAATAAATAAGGTCTCCGAACTACTTGTACAAGATAAATTTAAACAAAAGAACATAACGAACGTTGTTGAGTAGTCACTAACATCTTGAGGAATTATTAGTGTTCAAGGTTTGAGGTCGAGGGGATTACCAACAGACTACCATCAGAGATCCCTGAGGAACTAAAGAAACCTACATGCTTACACCGCGCTCCTAGTTTCCTGACTGTACTGAAGAACACTCCTCACCTGAACACCTTTTGAGGCCGAGGTGGTGAATTTGTTGCGAAAGAAGCAACTATGAGATTATGAGAAAACGATACATAGTATAATATCCGATGAACATACGATAATATCACAGAGGTTGTCTGTTCTCGTGATGATTTCAAGGAACATAATTTTTATACGTCGAGAGTTATAATTATCATAGAATGATGCTAGTCATATCAGCTGTAGGAGCTGCATTGGATATTTTTGATCGGCCCAAAGTGAGAAGGCAGAAGCCGAGAGGGCAGCCTACGATTTCACAGTAATACTGAAGAAATATACTGGGTGGGCCGAGAAAACTGAACACACTTTTCATTAAAAATCTTGATTGTTCGGCAACTCAAATCCTGCTTTGCCGTATATCATCCGGAAACCTATTAATTTTACCTTGAAAATAAAGTTTTGTTATTGTTGTGTACTGTAAAATGACTTCCCAGCGACATAAATGAGTGAAGGTGTCTGCACTTTTTCGTGCGGAAATTAAAGTGAGTGAGGTCGCAAATCTGGTAGGGGTGTCCCGTACAACTGTCTACGCGATCAGACGTGCTGGGAGTGGTCGAAAGAGTGTTGTAAATCAAGGAAGTTTTCGAGAAGCCATTCAAAGCAGTCCCTTGACGTCCATGCGCGAACACGCCAGGAGGCTCGGGGTTGGAGCAGCCACAGTTGGACGAGCAATCGGAAAGCTGGGAGGCTAGTCTCTTGTCATTGTTGAGAGGCTGCTGCTCACGCCAGCCACCCGCGCCCAGCGTCTTGAATGTTGCCAGAGGCTCATGAATGATCTCAAGTTTGCTCCACCTGGTCAGGTGATCATCTCATCAGATAAGAAAACTCGGACCGTCGACCCGATGAGAAACATTGAGGCTCAGGCCTGTCGCGTTCGCCACCCAAACATCACCACCCTTAAAGCATCTGTTGACCGGTAGTGGATGACCATGAACACAGACTACGTTGTCAAGACGCGAAAATTCAGGTGCCGTCTCGAAGCCATCATTGCTGCGGATGATGGTTATATTGAATAAAATTGAAGATTAGACCAGTATTTTAATTGCTGAAAAATTTTGCTCACTTTGGTCAAGGAGTTTATGAGGTACCTAATGCAGACTTCAGATTTAGGGTTTGTACAGTTTTTTCGGCCCACCAGGTAAACAGCTTCTCTACGCGTATTAAGTAATATGCTTTATTATGCTGCTATTTAGTTAATTTGATGATGCAGAAGCCTCTGTATGTTTCAACATGAGTGGACATAATTTATGAATAATATAATCAAAGTTTAGAGCATGATCGCTGCTACCTTACGGTAAGTTAGCTTACGGTAATTAGCAGTAGGAGCAAACTGTTAAATTAACTATGATTTTGGTCTTACTGGCACAAATCACTAACGTAAGTCCTAAATCTCTCTGATTAACGTTTTGATCAAAGACCACGCAGTGGAAAATGATTTTTTATGAGGGAAGCGAGAGCACGGCTAATTGGATCTACAAACTCTGAGTGACAGAAAAATGTTGAAAAGCTGCTAATTTGGCCACACTAAGCAGATAAAAACTCTTTAGTAGGACGTTAAATCGAGGGCGTTCAAAGATCAACTGCTGAGAAGAGGCTGTGAATAAGAATCCAAGATTATACACAAACAAATGAAGAAAAATACGGCTATGGACACAGATAGAAAATTAAATTGCCTAGATTATGGTACTTTAATTCTTTTATTTAGCACGCACAACAACTTGAACAGCTTCTCTAACTCAGGAAAGTTGAGCAGAAGACGACGAGAGTCGTCTGTATTAAATAAAGGCATGAACATTGAAACATGAAGAAGAACCTTATAATTATAGCACAAACTGAAATAATCGTCAACTGAAACAAATTGCCCCAGCAGTTGAGAATATTTTTTTTAAATTGAAGAAGAACTAGAATGAATGAACGCGTATGCAGAATTTAACATGAAAACAAAAAATTATTCAAATAAAAGAATGAAATAAGTTGAGTAGGGGATGCAATGGCTTCATTCGGAACACAAATGTAGTAGCAGAGTGTGGGAACTGCGAGTGGGAGCAGAAGGCTGGTATTGGAGCCAAAAAGCAGTGGAAAGCTCTACAATACCCGATATCGGAGCGCAACCAGCTATTGGGAGACCATGCATGGCTTCCACTTATTAATATTGAAAAATTTGCAAACGAAAGGTCACCTGTATATAGGCTGGCATACAAATCTAATATTTTTTACGAGACTTTTTGGTGCTTGCGAGTCCTGGTGCCGTGGCAACAACAGTTCGCCATTGCTTGCTCCGAAAAGCCTTAAAAAATCATTTTTTCAGTTCATGGTAACTGCATCTGCGCTGCATCGTAACTGCAGAAGTTACAGCAAAATGTTATGTTGAACGCGTGTATGGGAATGCGTATTTCATTAAAAGATCCTCATAAAGTATTTGAAAATAATTCAGTTACTAGCATATAAATGTCTACAAGTTCAGACGCTTGTATGGAAGGTGCATTCACAAAAAACAGTCAAAAGTCAGTACCAAACACTTTGGACATCGGTGACATACAAAATAGTTTTAAGAAAGATTGCTTTTCTGATAAAAATGTGTTCTGGAAGCACGGGTATTTTCAAAAGAGCTGCGACATGAGCCGTCAGCATACTCAGAGAACTTCTCGAACACGAGAAGACTCATGCTTTTGTGTTCTTTTTCACATTTGAGTGCAGTGGTCTTGCGAATTCCTCCCGTGAATGTTTTTTTCACAGATTGGGGGAAGTGTTTGAAGTAGCAAAGCCTTAATATTTTTCGATCAAGCATGATACGGTATCAATTGAAACTACTGGTCGAATGATAACCACGTAAGAAGGCCTGTGTTCGAGTAGTAGTAATAAAGTCTTAACGCTTTAATGACTCCTACTATATCGCGCCGAACGTCTCGCAATTCAGAGTGATCTGTTACGTTACCATAGCAATTATGTAATATTTCTTTTATTACCCTACTAAGATTTCTAGTTCATAAACAATGGCCACAAAGAGGAGGCTCTCTGCTCTCCACACATAGACTTGTCCGTCGGGGACGTTCGAAAAGCACCAGTGCAGAGGCTGATAGTAGCATGATAGACTGGGTCTAACTTTAATAGTACGGTATCCTTTGCACATTGGAAAATTATGGATCGTTAAATCATTGAGTTCCAATTAAATTATTTTCAAAGGTGTTATCACATAAAGAAAATTATCATCTATAGTCAAAGCACAAGAAAAACAATTTTTCTAGCTAACAATGTGAGGCGGAAAATATCATCCACCAGAAAAATATCTCTTCTTTAGTGTTTTAATAATACAGGTTGTGACTTCAGAGTAAATTTACGTAAAAGAACACTTTCAATATGCATCGGTTTTATAAGTCAAGTCACACTAACGTATTCTGATACACAATTTGCTCAACTCTATTTATGAACAACAGATGACTCAACAAGATGAGAGTTTCGCTTTGAAATAGAAGAAAAATCAGTGATATATTTAGTTGCATGTATAATATGAAGCGCTTTTCGTAGTGAAATAGGTTCATAGCGGAACGACTGCTCTACACAGGCTGCTCCTTAATACATATAGGCTTGTACTCATCATTCTGTTCACGCAAGAGATTTGTGCCAGTGCTTGTTGTTCGGCACCTTTATCTCATCCCGACGAGGAATCAATAAATCATCAAGTGAGACTTCAATCTCCATTCCTGTAATTTGACCAAAGTAACTTAATGACTGAAGCTACGAGTAGTTTGTATTTGTTCAAGAGGTTTGAATCGCTGTGATAAGACATTTTCTTACTTCTGCGATAAACCGTGAAAGTTAAAACTCATTCGGAGAATTACTATCTTTCTCATGTGCTGTAGCAACTCACTTGAAATCATATAGCTTAGTTTTGGTTTATACGAGATTTTTTGATTGTAAAGTTCAATTCCATGTAGCGCATATTAAAACAGAGCGACAACACAGATTCAGGTAAGTGTGTTGTGTGGGTTAGGAGCAACAACAAGCTGGCAGGTTACATAATATTACCTCAGAAATATCAAGCTCAGTACCAGCTACAAAAAGTAGCCGAGCAGTCAGTCAATTTATCAGGTACATTTTTTCAGGATTCATAGTAATGTGTCTGGAACATTGGTAACCTGGAGAAGAGAGTGCAAGCACTTATGGCCATAGCCAGTAGGCTTGAGACAAAGGAGAGTGTCTCGCTACAGCGTGCCTCAGCAGCTACTTTTATAACCAACAGAAGTCCTAGGACAAAGGAGACTGCTACGTTGCTGTATACTTCTTCACGTACGATTGTGACTTGCAGAAGCCCAAGACTGAGGTGAGTGTTAGGCTGGAGTGCAAGGCAGGAGCCATTAGTCTGAAGCTTTTTAGTGGCTGAGATGTAAAGGAGCCCGAGGTGCGCTGCGTGGTTCCTCTCAAAACACGCTGAGTTAAAGCCTGTCTTGGGATACGGGCAGCTTAGACGTATTTATTGCACTGCTCAGGCAATGAAAATTAACGCTAGCACCCACTGGTAAATGGTAGTACATTCACCCTTCGTTCGTTCATAATGGTCAACGTTAGGATGTTAGAAGGCGGAAGAACAGAATCACATCTGAGTGTGCGTTATTTTTTTGGATGAACTGAACAGGAGAAATGCTGCGCGCAAGAACCGTTGTGTCTCCTTGTATCGTAGTAGAAAAAAATTAATGCATCAAAACTACAAAAGATTTTTATTACCAGTATAATTCCTCCATTAGTACATTTACGTTTTCACGAAAGAATGGCACAGAAATGATCACCCTGAAAATTACAACCTCACTACTAGCGGTGAAGAGCTATGTGAATGAAAAACCAGCAATAAAGTTAAAAAAAAATACACCAACAGCTAGCGAAGTATGGTCTTAAAAATTAGATGATATTGAACCCGAAATTTCCTTGATGGAGAAACGGATGATATCATAGAAGAACCGTGTGACTAAATTAGCATACATTCACGCTCAGATCCGTGAATTTTTCATCGAATAAACAGTAATCGACATGAGTCACTTTTGTTATAGCTATTGAGGGGTGACGACGATTGGAAAAAGGAAAGTAACTCCATGTGTACGAGTCTCTTCATTGCTGGCCTTCAGAAAGTTGTTCCAAAGTTTGAGATTACAGTGATAAGGTACACAGTCTATCAGTTTATACTTCTAAGAGTATGAATAATTATTGAGAAAAAAGTTATTATCTTTGCATCGCGCCCCTGCGAATGGCATTGATCCTTTCTGACGAAGCACTTCATTGCCGATGTTATTGGCTACTGTTATAATACTAGCAGTGATGCGAGTGTTTTACTGCTTACACAGATGTTTCATTACCAATCAAGAATAAGTGATTGATCGAAGTGTTTCCAGACCGCCTCTAGCATTAGTTTAGCAGGAGACGCTACGTGAAATAAAAAATCATCGATGACTAACGATTTCCTAAGAAATATTTTTCCAACCACTCGAGTATTAGAGAGCAATTGTATGGTATAATTGCTTAGGTATTAATGATATTGTTCAACTTTCTGTGAGTCTTACACACTTTAAACTAACTAGGTAAATAATTTCTCATGGCATTAGTGAACTTTGTAGGCCTTGGACCAATTAAATAATTTTTAAACTAAATAAAACAATTTTATCGCATAGTTGTGAAAACAAATGAAATATCAGCCGACCACTTATATCTTGCTCTATCAGAATAAGTTTTTTTAGCATCACCCTTTCAACTGTGATTAGAAATCGAGAAAAACTGGCAAAACTGAACACTTCTATATACACTCAATATTCTCCTTTAAAAAAAGGTTATCTGAAAAAGGTTCAGTCTTGGGCTGTTGTAATAAGTGCGTGACGTGTCACAAATGTGCGCCGAACTTCTTGTTGTGACCAGGTCAAGTGCCAGAGGCGCTGGTGAGCGCCAGTTACTATCCTCTGAGGCAGCGAGAAACTTTTATTAGGCTACCCTCCAGTAATTCTACTAAGAATTTGTGGGGCAGAAGTTTTTACTTCAAGTTTTTTGTTTGTTTGAGCTCACCTTGCGCAGGTTATGGCGCTTGTGCAACTGTTCACCAGCTTTTATTGGAAATTTTCGGGCAAAACATGCGGTGGGTGCGCGCAAGTTTTCAGGAAAGGAAGCTCTAAAAGAGTTACGGAGTCTCCAGGGACAGCTTGTCTGTACGGACCCCCCAACTCATGAACTAAATGCTAACAGAATTCTCGGGGAATTTAACGGAGAAAAGTTCCTAAAGAAATTCATGACATTAAAGGAATTTATGGAAACAAAGAAAGTGAAGAAGTCTATAAGGGATGATAATGATGATGAAGAATGGGTATAATATATTTCCTACGCTGGTGGGGCCCGAAAAACGCAAAACAATACTTAGAAAGTGAGTTGTATACGAATGTCTTAGAGTAAAACAAATGTATAACAGATAATAAATTTAGAAGTAAATTAGTAACGAACTAGATTCGAATCAAATGCGAAAACCGGCAACTCTGCGAATAAATACACTAATGCTTTGAATGAGGACCTGTAAAAACGAGATCATGAGTTTGAATAGATAAAATAAATGGTTACACACAACTACGCAGTCATAGGCGTTAGATATTGCTATATTTCTTGAACTGTTAATAAACTGTCATAAAAAAGAAGGTTCAAACAATGTCCTTTTCATAGCTTTTTTTTGCGTATTTTACTTTTACAGCGTTAATTATAACCATGTTGTACACCTATACGGATATTTGTAAATCTCAGAGTGCCTAGAGTATTTGCTCTGATTACAAAATGAGTTTTAATATGTACAAAAAGTTCTAAAGTAAAGCAGGGTGCATACTCGGAACGAAGTTTTATCAAAGGTTTCAAAAATACTATTGAGTTGGGCTTGAAGAAACATCAAAAAACGATATCTTAATTATTAAAGCAATCAGACAATTATTCGAACAGCGATGACCGATTCAAATGTATATCAATTTAAAAAAACGTAGATCAAATTAGGATCATGTTGAAGGGAAAAGCGTAACCAAACGTTGAACCTTCGTTGAAGGTTCGATTTATTTTAAGACCTGCCATTTACACGAAGAATTAATGCACAGATAAATCAATCGTGAAAAAAGTGACACATTATGAGAAATTTGTAAAACTACGCTCTTGATTTCTGTTATCAGATGCCTGAAAAAGTTTGTGCAGTTGTTTTAAATATAATTCAAAAAACTGCACGATTTTTTTTGGGTTCCTCGTACATAGTATGTGAAGTAAGAAACCTTGATTAGAGAGTTGAATTATCAAAGTGGAATTTCAAATGTTAGGTTCAAACTCAGAGTAAGGCGATAGGTGCAGTGATATCGTTTAGGACTATCCACTACAACA
>VCRD01002079.1:48456-59351 GCA_006783055.1 Trinorchestia longiramus
ACCTGCCATTTACAGGAAGAATTAATGCACAGATAAATCAATCGTGAAAAAAGTGACACATTATGAGAAATTTGAAAAATTGCGCTCTTGATTTCTGTTATCAGATGCCTGAAAAAGTTTGTGCAGTTGTTTTAAATACAATTCAAAAAACTGCACGATTTTTTTTGGGTTCCTCGTACATAGTATGTGAAGTAAGAAACCTTGATTAGAGAGTTGAATTATCAAAGTGGAATTTCAAATGTTAGGTTCAAACTCAGAGTAAGGCGATAGGTGCAGTGATATCGTTTAGGACTATCCACTACAACATAAAAAAGTTTAAATTTTGGTTTAACTGAAAGAGGGATCGAAGTATTTAAAACGCTGGTGGAAAAAAACACAGAATTTGAAAGTTGTTTCTCCTGAATGTGGCTACCCTCAGAAGAGGGACAGCATTGAAATTGTGAGTTAAACCTTCATACCATTTGAAAAAATTTGTACAACTCGTTTTGCTATTCATCGGCGACTCATGCTGGTGAACAGAGCTCAGGATCGGCTGAAACTGGCGAAAAACCACACCTATCCTTGGTGAGAAAAGCGTCCCTTATTTTGTATCATGCCATATCAAATTTTATAATCCCACGTAATTAGAATGTAAAGATCTATAACAGCACAACTGAAGTACAGAAATCTGCAGCTACAGTTTGGGAGCGATGTGATGCAGCAACACGCGCCAGAGGCAAGCGCCCACACCTCACATGGTCATCAATCTTCGTAGAGGGGCTTTGACCGAAGCTCCGAGTATTGCGTTACTGGTGCAGGTCAGACCGAGGTCTGCAGCCCTGAAGAAACCCGTGACATGAACTCAGCAACTGCGCAAACTCTCTAAACTTGTACAATCAGAGGAGAAGGCCAAGCTTGCTGTTCTGGTGCCTTGGTTTTCTGCTGTAAGGACATGACTTTTGTTTTCAAGGTTCGCTTAAGACTTGCAGTGAGTCTCGACAGCAGTAAGCTGATGTCCGTCTTCAGATGCGGGGAAAGTTATTCTCTTCCATCTCACCATAGGGACATTGACAGTTGTAACGTTATGGAATTTACGTCAATCCGACTGCTCAAAATCGAGAACTATATAATCAAAATGGCACCGATTTTCATAAGCATAGAAAATGAGTAAACTAAGTACAAGGAATTTCACAATCATGCTATTAATTTAGGCCTGCTCCTGATAATACACGTATCTTCAGAACAGTTTAGGCTACTATGCTACTGTGAATAATTAAAAATTGTTTGTTTGAAGTAGTAGCAAATGGCGAGGGATCAACAGCAGGAACATCAGTACAGGGCGTTACGTTTTGGCTGTCGTCGAAAAGCTTTGAAAACATTGTGTACAACAGGTAAGGTAAACCCAGGAATTGTTATCAAATCATACGGGTTTGCAGATACGACGAGACCAGCACAGGATGTTAAGTCAGCCAGCGAAGTGGCTTCCTAGGGATGCCGACCACAGTAACTTGTGTTTCTGATATCATTTGACAAGCATGTTAGTAGATATTATGTTATAGAAAACACATATGTAACAAAACTGAATGCCCATGCCCACATGGCAGGTTCCACAGATAAGGGAAGGTGCAGACGGAACTAGTGAGATCGAGAACTATACCATGTTGACGAATATTTGATAGTTGTCGCTGTCAGGGTTCTCATTCATTAATTGGAATAGTTCTGGCCAGAATAAGAAATAGCACAAATTTAAAATTCAGGTTTTTAGCATATACTCGTACTTAAACCTTCTATTTCTGGTAACCGTAGTCATACCTTCTGCTATATCCTCAGCCATTTCAGAAAAAAATGAATTGAAAATTACATTTGTGTGCAACTCGTTGAAAGTGAATTTTCAAATTTTAATTTGTTATTTTTCTTGAAATGTTTCATTAACGAGAAAAATACATTTATAGGTAGGTGACAAGAGTACAACACTCACAGAAATGCTACACAGAAATTACAGCGATACTAATACGTAAAACGAACAAAGGCACATATTTTATCAAGTAGTGTAGCACTTCTAACTATCTGAAGTCTCGTACGTCTTAAAGCTGATTACTCGTATTCAGCATGGCCCATCATGCATTAGAAAAACTGATTTATTTCCGCCTACTAACATCACACGTGGGCTTAATAGTACATTGGCACAATCATTTTGTTGTGAGAACAATTCATTTTCTTTCCATTTTATACTCTAAGTAAAAACCATTCACTTGTGCTTTTGTGAAGAAAATAATAGCATAACGTATACATACATATTTACTCCTATTTCATGTGCAGATCATCAATTAAACGACTTTATTATGTAGTTTGATTGACGGAGACCGCAGAACTAAAAATACAAATCCAGTACCGCACCTCGGCAGGAGTAAAACTATTCTTGTTTCTCGGAAGCACTCGACTGTGATCCGACCTATTGATGCCGAGAAAAACAGGAAAACCCTTACGGACAGCCAGGCATTGTAGAGTACTAGGGATCGGGTCCAACAAAGGCACTTCGCCAACCCGGCATCGGATGCGGAGGCCTCCATCGAATGTTCGCAGCCGACGAAAATCATCCATCATGCACATCTCAGAAGCCGCTGATTTCAGTGGACCGAGGTGCTCCCATCGAAGGAGAATTTTTCGATATTAATAAAGAGGGAGGCTTGGATTCCAATAGTAGGGCAATGCACCAATATCGGGTCCCTTTTAAGGTGCGTATGGAAAGACGAACTATAGCGCTGCCGCAAATACAAGCTAGCTCTCTTGGAGCGCTGGGGTTGATTCTGACGAATTCAGAATCGGGCTTAGAGCTGATCTTTGCTTGATTTTGGAGAGTGATTTCTTAGGAGTGATATTGTCTTGCTGTGAGATCGGCTTACCTATTCATCTATTGAACATTCGCAAGATGTAAAATATTTTCATCCTGACAACGTTATGGGCAAACAAGAATAATTAATTACCAAGGTCAACGCGGCCATGTGGAATTTAGCAAATAACAAGCAAGACCTTGATGTTATAGTCTAGTGTGATCGATGGGTTTCTACTAGTTTCAGCGCAACTGTTGTGAGTGAAGCGTAGTACTCTATTATTATTATTATTATTATTATTATTATGATTATTATTATTGTACTCCTAGTTTAA
Organism: Trinorchestia longiramus; assembly: GCA_006783055.1. NCBI lineage: Eukaryota > Metazoa > Arthropoda > Malacostraca > Amphipoda > Talitridae > Trinorchestia > Trinorchestia longiramus. The sequence goes on from VCRD01002079.1 coordinate 51,601, forward strand.
CCAGCCCTAACAGTGTTATACTGCAATCCAGCATTTCTCAACCTTTCACAGCCAACGGCGCTTCCTCCCACCGAGTCGCTCAACACTCGTGGCTCCCAGCTCTTCAATAAGTGAAGTATTCGCAGTTTTTCGGCGCTTTTAGAAACTCTACTACAATAGAATGGTGAAATTATAATTCAAGCTTGGGACCGTAGGCGATCGTGAGACTCCGATCAATGCTATACCGTAATTGAAGTGTGGAACTTATAAGAGTCGTGAGAGTGTAATTATATAGTGAGACTATTTAAAGTGTTAGACTATGACTGAAGTGTGAAATTGTAATCTAAGAACAAAACTTTAATGTAAGAATGAGAGTAATTTAAGTATGAGACTGGAAGCAAAGAGTGAGGTAGTAATCGAGATGCCTCTCTAACAAGGCTGATGAAGTCGTGAATTTATCTCTCCATCTCGAGTAATGGGGTTGCAACCAACGTACGTTCCTACAATCCCTACAATCTCCTACGGCAGCAGGGCTGCAAGTGCATCACTGATATTCAATTTGAGAAAATGTCTCGTATTGAAATGTTTGAGCTTCGAAAAGCAATTAAAACAAGCTATGAACGTTCCTGAAAGAAACTGAGTTCCATCAATCAGCTCTCAAGACAAGGAATCTCAAATAGAACACTATCGTCTGGAACAATTCAGACTCAAACAATCATAGAAAGTTGTACCAAATTTCATAATAAAAGTTACCGTCGATGACAGTCACAACCAGCATCTCAGTGTATTATTATTATAATTATTTTTATTACCATATTCTTAGTTTAACTACTGCTGCATGTCAGAGTAACAAAGCGGCATAACTTAAGCTGGGCTGTTCCGCTTTTGCAGTAGCCACTAAGATTACCGTACACAACTCAGACTATGATCACAACGAGCGAAGACACATGACGCAGAAATACAATGAATTAAGGCATCACGCTGTGGTATAATATATTCATGTGACGGAGAAATGTTCAGTGAATGAAGGATAACAATTTACTAGATTAGAAGGAGATTTAAGGCATCAAAGCTGCTTATGTAGCGTTTGTCGATCTTTGACGTCCGTACGATGTAAAAGTGGAGCTGTTCTATAATGGCTTGCCAGGTGGAGTGTGGAACTTCAATAGCAATATGACTGCCTCACGACCACTAATGCTTTTGATTGGAACAAGGCTTTGCGATAACGTAGTTCAAAAAGTTTTTGCTACTAATCAATTAAAAAATGAAACCTTATCGAAGATGGTATCGCGAATTACCACTTCATGGAATGTATGATAGGTTTACTGACGCACTTTTGGGATAATATCCTGTGGAGAAAAGAATGTTCAAATAGTAGCTGGCGTAATGGTAATTTTAGAAAAGACAGAAAGAAACTCTCAGCACCTCTAAGAGAGCTGTAGGACGTATGCTCAACGAGCAGGCGCTCTTTATCTGAAGCCCGTTGAGGCGTGGGCGATCTAAACGCGCATTCATTTCCGCCCATTTTTCTGCAGCAAGCGCTCGTCCATCAGACTTTTATCCACTCAATTAAGTAACACACCAAGCGGAAAAATTTTGTCGCAGGGGATTCGTTGTCCGCAGCACCTGGAGCGCAGACTGTGCGTGCTGCTGTTGCTGTTTCAACAAGCTGATTTTTTATGTAATCAGAGATTGTAAAAACAGTTTACATTTTTATCGTTGGTTTCAATTTATTTCAATGAATGCACTTCAGAAAGGAATAGCGCTGTTTTCTGTTCGTGTTACTGAACAATGTTTGTGGGTATAGGCATTCGTAAAATACTACAATTCTATTTTTATTTTTTGAGCTGTAATGCAATTACATTAGAAAAACAGACACGAAGTTCACGTTGTTAATTCTTAGTTCTATTGATGGGGACATTCAGCTCCCTCAAAAACACAGCTCACTGGTCTTTCACTCAGGACATCTCTGAAATATGAGTTAATGGTGTTAAATCATTTGCTAAAAACTAGCCTTAATAATTTACGGCGTAACTGCGATAGAAGTCGCAGTAGACAATTTATTGTAAAACTGGGACAGAAGCTGCCCGTATAAATATTTGACAATTTTTGAACGAAGCTTGGGTCCTAAAGACGTACAATGCATCAGAGCAGTTATGTTATTTGAAATATAATTGCAATACCTAAATAAAATGCTTGTCGTACTCTACAAAAACAAACATACCTACCAAAATATGCACCAAAAAACGGCTACTCCTCTCGGAAAAATATGTTTTGGCCTTATTCGCTTTTATCTGTGCAAGGGATAATGGAGATGAAGAAGAAGCAATTCCATAGCATTGTGACTTCCAGTACGTGACAAGATGTAATATTTAATACAATGTAATGTTGGAAGAGATCAACATCTAAAACATAAGAACCTGATTGGCTGCTTTCAGCGTTGTAGTGAAACCCTGACTTGGCGTGCACCAGTTAGCCTTGTAGTTATGAGAACTATTATGCTTAATTGAATGGATAAAAAGGTTATTTTTTTCTACATCTAAAAGGTTTACTCACAATATAAGAGTCTGTAATTTATAACACTCCCTGCACGTTTGTTGTGCAGTAGTATAGATATACACACACAGAAGCGTATCAGTTCGATTGCTAATATTTCCTTCGTAAGCTTTCATTTATTAGAACCAAGTAAAAACACTGACTGTTGAAAGTACTATAAGTGCTGAAAATTTATTGTGCAACATTAAATAGGCAGCGATGACCTGTTGACAGTCAACAATACTATTGAAGTGCTGTGTGAGAGCGACATTGAATGATAATACTTCTAAGTCATTTTAATCTCTTCAGTACTCATCAAAAGTAACACAAGGAATTTCAATGATCTCGTGTTTTTAGCAGAAAGTGAAATGCTAGAGTCTAAATAATTTCCCTCATCACCGAGTCTTTGATTGCGAAGCAAATTCTCCTTTCATTCCACGAACAAAACGTCTACCAGCCGAGCCATCTAGAAAAATTAGAAATTATGGATTTCCGGTAATGGGGAGAGGAAAATTGGCAGCCAGCGATTGAGAACGCCCACATAGCAAGCGACGAATCGAGCAAATGTAGTCTTTCCGTTGAGATTTGAGGGCATAAAATAACTGACTTGGTGTCGAAATTATCACTCGTACTTAATTCATTTTTGAAGCTATTAATGGTAATAGAAATTGTGATTGAAAACGAAAATACTCGTGTTCAATTTTTTATATGAAGTATTTAGGGGAATGGTCACAGTTCAGTATTTCTTTTCAGGGATAAAATACTCTTTGATGATGACAAAATACGGTCTATGTTAATCAATAGAAGACAGGCGAACACGGCAAATGTGAACGCTAGCTTACACTTGCGACTTGAGATGGGGTTCATAGCATCAAACACTGAGTCTGAAGGAGCATGTCACGTGTTGCACACGGATAAATCAGGTTATGGAGTAGTACATTGAGTGAATTAGAGTCGAGAACAGCATGAAAACTTGTTATTCTCACTTGTGAAAACACACTCCGTACAGGCAGCAACAGAAGAAGAAAAAAATTGAAAGACCAGAATTCGATAACTGAAAATTATACTTTCTTCTTTTCGCTAGTACTTGAAGATTGCACTAGAAGATTTGTAGTAGTTTTATGTGATGCACAAATTTATACCACTAAAAAATGGCTTTCCTCCATTTTTTTAGGCTCACTTGCATTTACAGCAATTTACGGCACACTTAAAAACCTTTGGAGCAATTTACAACTACCTGAAAAGCCTCTACGGCAACTTACAACACTCTGAAAAGCCTTTACGGTAATTTACAACACACTGTAAAGCCTCGACTGTAATTTACAACACACTGAAAGCCTCCACGGCAATTTACGGCACACTGAAAAGCCCCCACGGCAATTTACGGCACACTGAAAAGCCTCCACGGCAATTTACAACACACTGAAAAGCCTTTACGGTAATTTATGATACACTGCAGTATTTGCTATGGCTCGCAGCAAAGCTACAGTTCGCAGACCAGGGATGCAAGTGCAAAACTTAACGTAAGTTGCTGCTGGTACTCAGAAACAATGAAATTTTTTAAAAAGTCGTTAATTTGCATAAAAACATTCCAGTCTAAAACGGTGGCTTCTGATCAAAATTGTAAATACTGGAACTAATTTCTCTCAAATGACCGGAGCAGCAAATACGAGTAGCGTTATCTCTGCCTTTACTAGAGTCCACAAGATTCTGATTCACAGCTCAGTTGAAGTATCAATTTTATTGTTTCTCTTTAAATCTGGAGCATGCTATTGTGGGGATTGTTACTGAATCACAGATTTAAATGTATTATCTGAAATATATCAATAATAAAAATTTACTTTTAATCTAATCTAATCATAACATAAAAAAAATTATTATTTCACGAACATTCATCGAACATTCACGTGTTCTTAGTGTTTGGATATAATTTAGGTTGTTACGATATAATGCTCGCACTATATTTCATTCTTGCTGAAATTGAGACAATTATTGTAAATTGATTCTGGATAAATTCTTATCTTCATTGACTGATGATATTTTCACCATGACCATTCATACACTGAGAGTATGATGGCTTAAGGAATCACAAATAGCCTCGTATCATAAATCTACACAGGAAAGTAAAAACAATTCTGTAGTACGCAGAAGTTCGCAATCATGATACACCAAAAATTCAAATTTGACGACAATCAATGTTCACAAATGCGTCACCTATTGATGAACGGGAAAATACCTCACAGTTCCATCGCTTACACATTAAAAAATAGCTGAAGCGATGACGGACACGATGGAAAGCGCATGGTGCTGTTCATTTCGTGACAGCGTTTTGGAACCAGCATAAACATTGAGAAACCGTCAGAGAAAGCAGAAAACTAGACCCGAAAATCAGGCCATGTCGTCACTTGCGTGTTGACGAGCGCGGATGCAGTTGTGCTCATTTGTCCGTCTATTGCCTGGAAACCATTCCGTAAAACTGGGCCCATTTGCGGCGGTAAAGCGCCGGCCAAACATGACTTAGACAAATGAGAGTTCGGCAGCGGCGCCATCACGCAGCGCTGCCCAGACTCCCAGGAAGGGACTGTGAATTCGGAGAAGACAGGGAATGAAAACGTCAACTAAATACAGTGATACTTAGTATTCACAATAGGACTCAGTCTCCCGGATGAACTTTAGCATCTTAGACCGAATAGAAGTGACCGAGCTAGATTTAAAGTGTTATTGTAAAAAAAGGATTTTGGCATCTGCCCGTGTCCGTACTGCATGAAGCTTAAACTAGTCTCAAAAAAAAAGGTCTGTGACTACTAGTATTTTGAACGAGTCCGGAAGGTGAAGACGTATTAAATGAACTTTTGAAGGTTTCTAATTCTTTGTTTCAAGTGTTTTGTTCTATAAAATATTTGCTTTTTAGCTAGAACAGTGGTCTCTAAACTGAATAAAAAGAAACTAAAGTTGAGAGCAATCGAACTAACAAATTCTGCTATCATCTTCGTAAGCATTTACCTCCTTGAACTTATCTCGTTATATGACTTCCATTTAACGTGATGAGTGAATCAGAACAGGAACGGAGAGTTCTTAGCGCCATCGTTTCTGAGGTCTTGTTCTGTTTGAATAGCAGTATACGACATAGTCTCTCCTACTCATGTCATTCGCGGCAAATTCAATGTATTAGCAGCCGGGAATTAAGTGTTACTTTTGCCTGTCACTCTCGTCTAGTCAGCTTACTGAAAAATTTAATCTACACTCACGATGAAATTCCGACATCGAATTCGAGAAGAAACTGTAATATTAGGTTCAAAATTTATTATACTCACGGAATGTCAATTATGGAGTTTGATATTTCATTGGAAATTTCGGAACCGTATACTGCTTGTGCTAAGTGTAGGTACGTATTAGACAAGCAATAGCACTATTTTATCGTCATTGCACACACGAACACATGCGTGAATGTCGAGCCAATAATTTCATTAAGAAGCAAGAATTTTTTTCCAGTAAGCAAAGGCGGCGAGAAAACGTTTAATCTCTGCCATCATTCAATTTGCATTGCTGTTCATGAGCTGATTCCAAACTCCATAGCTGATTAATAAATTTCATGGGCACCATAAAATTTACATTTTTGCCAGTGACTCAGAGAGACAAGGAAGAGACGCGACTTGGTCACTTATTAAAAGGTTGCACAGACAGAGTTAGGCTCGACGGTTTAGAGGGTTGTCTTTCATGAAGTCTTCAGTCAAACTTCTTAGTTGCTGCGAGGTCGAGCTGACATGCCCAGACTTAGGCATCAGAAAAAATTGTGATGTTCTCTGTGGGCTGGTGATATTCTCGGGTTTCTTTTAAAAAGTGAGAAGAAGATGAGATATTTGCATGAATTAAATTCCGAGAGTGCTGTTTCTTTTGTTTTACACCTGAAGATTTTTTTCCATCAAGGTATAAGCAACACAAAATGTAAAAATGGATAACTCTAGCTAATGGGTCACTTTTTAAATTTCTTTGACTTAACGCTGTTACGTTTAATGTTACTTCTACATATCCTGGTTTCATACACAAGACTAAGCGAGAAGAGGTGAATTTGACTCCACTGGAATTAAGAGCTCTTCAATCGCTACAAAGTTAGTTAATAAAGGAAATATCATCATTCCGGTTTTCATGCATAGTATTTTATATTTAACAGTAATATAGAAAATAAATTTGTCTTATTTTGACAATAAAAATAATCAAAATGTACTGCTGCTCAATGAGGAGACACTAATTTGCAGTTGTACAAAAATTTGAAAATTTCATTTTAAATCACTAAATCTATACATCAATCAATTGATCAAATCTAATGACTTGCCAGATTAGGATAACCTAACCGGTTGAAATTACGGCTGAAATTTTTAAACAGGAAGTTTAAATCCATGTTCTGTAAACAATGCAAATAGCCGCAACATGCTTAGCGTATCAACAACAAAGAACATAATATATAGAGTAACAGAAATTCAGAAAAACATCGTGCTTCGAATTTCAGCCATTCCAAAACCGATTATTGCTTCAATTTTCTACATATTTCCCGGAAAAGCTACATCAGGTACGCTTTTAGTTATTACATTCAATTTCGGAAGCCAAATAAGGAAATCGCTCATAGCAGGACCGTTTAAGCTGAGGTGGATGTTTACTTAGCGCTGCACCCCCTCGCAGCCTTAGGCTCTGCGCCAACAAACCTATTTTGACAAGCGTAACTCATATGGCCGAGCAGCTGAGCTGCTGCGCCCGATCCCTCTGTAAAAAGAGATAGAGACTGCGCCCGCGTCAAGCTCATCCCTCTACCCACTCAATCCTTTAATGAGAAGACCGAATTAAGTTAAAAACTCCTGGATCAAATTACGAATGCGCTGCAGGAATGTCGACGCGACAGAAGGTAAATAATTTGGTTGTTAAATTTGCACTAATGTGGTTGAATGGGGTTAAAGAATAGTAAGATCAGCTTGAACAACATTTCTGCAAAGTCTTGAAGTACTGTGTCATTAATGGGTGATACACGTTCGATTGCATGCTCCCCTAACAGATATCACAAGATGATATATGCAACAAACATGTCTTCTTTGTCTTAGCACTACTCACGACAAACAGCACGACTCACGACGAACAGATCGACTCACGACAAACAGAACGACTCACGACAAATAGCATGACTCGCGACAAACAGCACGACTCGCGACAAACAGCATGACTTGCGACAAACAGCACGACTCGCGACA
>VCRD01002079.1:59421-79671 GCA_006783055.1 Trinorchestia longiramus
CAAACAGCACGACTCACGACAAACATCACAACTCACAATGACCGCAGCACTGGCCACGTCACTGCCTGCTACGTATACATCTCAGATCGCAAGAAGCGACAACTGCTGCTGCCTGGGCGGAAATTTTGAAGCACTCTGCAAAGTGCGTCATGCAAAATTGTCGCACTCTTGGGTCTGCAGGGCCGGCAAATTGCAGCGCCGCGGGTACGCCATGCAAATCCAATGACTTGCCAGATTAGGAGCACCTCGCTGCGGCGCCCGAGAGCGCAGCAAGCAGAAGCGTCTGCTTGTTTTCCCGAGGGTGGAATAGAATAGAATAGAACATGGTCTCGGGAAGGAGTTGTTGGGTTGATTCTTGAGCTACTTCCTTAGTCCTATGCCTTTTAAAGTTAATGCCTTAATCACACACAGGCCTTACAATCACACAGACCTCAGGAGTAAAGAAGGATTAGAGGAGGGAGCAGTCACACGCACAGTCATCAATTTTCATGTAATCATTATCTAACTCACATCACACAAAAACTATATGACTCCTGGTACACAGTAGTTGTATAACTATTGTTACGCAATGTTGATATGACTTGTGACACGCAATAATTATACGACGCGCAAAAGACAAACATCACATGACTCGCAATACACAACAATTACAGGTCTTTTGATACACAATAATTATATGACTCACGGTACACATATATATCTTTACAGTACACAGAAACATGACTCGTGGTGCACAAATATGACTCGTGGTACCTAATAATATAACAAGAAAAAGACAATTATTATATGACTTGCGATGCACTACACATAAATATGATTAGAGGTACGCATATATAGGACTCCCGGTACTCATATACGTATATGACTCGTGGTACTCGATGGTTATATAACGCAATTCATAAGTATTAAATATTTTGAGATATACAGCTATTACATACATAACCCTCGGTACATAATAAGTACATGACTTGTACATAATGTTTACATGACTCAAGGTACACAAAAAACACATGACTTCTAGAGCACACTATGTGACTAATGGTAGGCAGTAATATAGGTCATTGTATTTATGTTAATTATATAATCCGTGATACACAACAAGATGGCTTGCGATACACACAATACATGTGTCATCGTCAAGCTGACGTCTTTGACGGTCTTGACGTCCGTTAGCCTATGACAGATCCCGAGTGGGAAAATCCGTGAACGAAGTGGAACTTGAAGCTTGGAACGCATGCGTTCTTCTTGTGAAGAACTGTATTGGCAACAAGGAGGCCAAGAACTGCTTAGGATTTATCACAAATTTTCTGATTGCTTTCAGAAACCTCGGATGGCCAGTGAGCATCAAAAAGTAGTTTTTATTTTCCCATATTGATAGATTTTTTGAGAATCAGGGATCAATGAGCACTGAACACGAGGAAAGGTATCATCCGAATATGGAAGAGATGGAGAAGAGTTGCTTGGGACATTGTGATACAGTTATGATGGCTCATCACTTTTAAACTCCGAAGAGAATCTTTATTTCTGAGTATTCTAAGCGCTGGAACAAATGGAATTTCATGCCATGAATTTTGAACAATATCCAATGTAAGGACCTTTCTCAATATATGCTATTTAATGAACACATATCAATTGTTGTGACATCTTATTAACGAATTGTGCTAGAAAACTTGACTTTAATCTTAACAACTTATTGCGAGAGAGAAATACTATCAAATATCAACCGAAAATACCAAAAAAATGTAAAAAATGTAATTGTAATTAGGTTACACATTTAACTTGGCAGTTTTCTTAAAAATCGACTTAGCACAAAAACTTGACCTGATCGAAGGAAATAGGTATCATTTTTAGTTTCAGGGGTGCAAATTTGTCTTAAATTGGTTGAAAAAACTTTGATAACTAACAACTTTTTCTTGTAACTCAGTGAATTATTATTTCAAGCCATCTCGCTCCTATTAAAGGCCCTGAATTATAATGTCAAACTCGCTTTTTCAAATTGCATGTTATAGGTAATTTTTGCAATCAATTGAAATCATCATAAATTCAGGTGCCTGCGTATTACACATTCATTTACCAGACAAGTTATTGACAGTCGCAACTCCGGTGACGCAGAAATAAACCCTTCAAGAAAAGCAGCTCCGTCCAGAAAGGCTCAGTGCACCCAGTCCAGAGTAAGGGTACTTGACCCAGGCAGTTCTTTGTAATGATACTTCTAATGACAGTAAAGTTAAAAACTGACGAAAGAAGCTTAAAGTTGAAAATGCATATTATTGAGGAATGAGTGCGATGTAATTCAAATAATTGCTTGTTACGTTTGGGTAGTTTTGTTTCAAGTGTAGTGAGCCAAAATATAAAAGTTTAACTTATGCATATTCGTTATCTGGTTAGAGTGAGCTCAAGGCTAGAGTTTGACAGACAGTGCAGAGAATGGGTTTTCCGTCCACATGTTTATTTCATGCCAGTGTTGGGCTAAAAGTAGGCGCAAGTTAACTGCTAAAGACCGAACTCGTGCACTGGTGTCAATTCAACGTGACCCAGAAAGATTTCCGTTGATCGCTGCATCAGTTCCTTACTATACAAAACTCTTTCAAAGTCAATCTTAGATAAGTAAATTTTCACTTATTTTTCACTCCTGCCATTTTTACCAGACTGAATTCATCAAGAATAGCTCAGATGAATATCTTCATAAGTCCCTGATCTTTCCAGAGCAGGTGGCTTATGTGGCACACGGCTCCGCTCTGCAGAAGCCAGATTACGTGGTGGCCAGTGCAAAAATAAGCAAGATTAATGAAGCGAAAGACAATTTGCGCAACAGATTATCTCCTAAGTTACATCTCCAGGGACCGAGCGTACGACGACGCTCGGGGAGTTCACCTCACTCAGCCGGCAGTGATCGCAGCCACAGCATCCAATTTGCAACAATTTTAATTTATGGGTCCTTGTGAGAAATTTGTTTTCTATGAAATCAGAATGATTACTAAATCATTTGTTCATGAATGTATCTAGTATCTAGTCCTTAACGTAAGTTTTCGAACGTCAGCTAATCAACGTTACATCAAATAAGGCTTTTACTTTTTGAGTAAAACGATACATGGGTGTAAGACTGCATTATTACTGTCATCAGATGTTAAATGCGTTATGAGCAGGCAGTGCAGTTTCTGGTTGGCTAAATTAAAAACTCAGATTTCCGCTGATTCGTGAGGCTCATGCACTCAGTCAATTAGAGTCTGATTTGAATCTACTGGCATTAAAGTTGCCAGAATAATGTGGAGCTCTTTTGTTGCTGGTGCTGAGGGACTTCTCTTCGCTGCATGTGAAGCTTACTAAAACATTTTACGGTACTCTGGTGAATGCAGTTCGAGTTGGAGAGTTTTGATCTGTCTTACAAAACAAATTAAGACAGGACTATTTCAGTCAATGGAGCATATGTTGAAGAGAAGAAAGTTTTTTATAGAAAGATATTTTACAACACGTTGCAAGTTTTAATACATATCAGAATCTGCCAAACATGTGGAGCGAGACGTCAGCTTCTGGATTAGTCTCCCCTTCTTCGTTGCTTTAATTGAATAGACGCGCTTTTATGTGTTGATGCTTCCCCTCTTCCTGCTGCTCTTCTGCCACTTTTAGCCTTATGAAGAGTATTTCCAGGCACGTGTTCTCTTCAGTCATCACTTGCAAAGTACAAGCCCCAGCTACACCTAGAACATTCACACACTTTATGTTCTATTCGTGAATTTTGATACGCCAAATTCTAATCAGTCTAATAACAACAGTGAATTTGTCTTAAGGTTTCCGAATTAAGAGTTGGAGTTTCAAATCAAGTCATTTGTGAGCATATTCTTGTGTTTTGTGATGTTGATGTTGAGCAGTGAATAATGCGTCTTGTATAATCCTTTAAAAGCATTGCATAAACAATTACTTAGAGAATAGGTACAATCTTGCGTTGCATATCCGCGAAAGTTTTTTCTACTGAAAAAATCACATTTGCGGATTTAATTTCGCTAAAAGCTGCTCTGTATATTTTCTTTAGGAGGAGGTTCAACAATTTTAGGCAGAATGTGCGCGGTTTGAGGAAGTGAAAAGAAAAAATATTAATATTACAATTCCAGAGTACAGAAGTGATACCATTGCCTCATGGTTCTTAATGTGGCAGTTAATGTAGCGACATCATTGCCTCAGAGTGCTCTGGTATTGCCTGAACAGCATTGCCTCTCCAGAGCTCGTGTATTGCCCCAAACGCGCCAAATGTGCACTATGAAAGCCTTGCTCCGCTAATGGTACGACCAATGATGCCAGACCTCTAATGCTATTCTGATAGGCCCTTCAAGATTTTTAATGCCCACTTGAAAGGACCCAAGAGATGTAATTTTCCAATAGACTTCCGATACGCGACTGTCGTACTGAAACGATGGTGCAGTTTTCGCGCCAGCGAAAGTCCCTTCAATAAAAACAAAAAAGTTTCTTCTAAATGCACCTAGAGAGCACTCTTTCTAAAATGAATTCCTTTACAAGAAAGTTCAGTTTAATTTCGGCTTATAACATTTCTTATAACTTCTACAAACTGCAAGTGCACCAGCATTTGGATTCAGAAACGACATCATGCACAAAATTTTAAAAAACACGTTAAATATTTTCGAAATTGTGTATCGTCAAATGCAATGCAGAAACTATCAATGACAACTGGGAATAGATCGGCTTTGAGAGGGCCAATTTGACATGAAGTCACAATTTGCAAAACAATACACAGTTAGTAGACTGCTAATTCGCTTGATGAAGGATCCTCGGTCTTACGTTCACTATTACTCAGCAAGCTTTGCAACTCCAGGCCATGAAGAAAGACACGATACAAGCTTGTTGATGTAGTATCAATATGCAATATTGTCAACAAAAATGCACCACAGGTTACAGGTGGAGGAATGCCTTATATAAAACTTTTTGTTGCCCAACAAGTTTTCGAATGTTCTGATAGTTGTGGATGAAAATGATAAAAATATTACATTTTTTTACTTAAAGCTAGACACATTTCAGAAAACTCCACAATGCATAAGTTTTCAACACGTACAGTGTTCTTGAAATTCTTTTGCACGTGTCTATTTTTGCCTCTTCAAGTACCTCCAGAGAGCAACACACTCTTGAATGCCCACAGCCCATCACTGCACATTAGTTTATAATTTACATCTTGTTCCTAGTTTCATATGTTGGGCTGAGTAAGTTATTTTCCCGTTTTCATTCTACAGAGAGAAGAGTACATATTTCGGTGTTCATACTTGCACTTAAATTGTGAGTGCAAATAATTTCGGAGATTTAAATTCTTGTTAGATTCATCGTAGGTTTTAGACTGTACTGTTGTGTCATCAGAGTTAGTTCTTGTTAATGTGGGCCTCATGTTAGTCGAATTGGGCTTCTGTGTTTCCCTTCTCATAGGTCCCACAACACACTGACTGTACCTGTAATATAAATCTTTTTGTTAAAATTAAATTACCATCCTCATAAGGGAATAAATGTTTTTGCGTTTGTCGTTCCATTGAGTTAAATTTTGTTTACAAATATTATGTAGTTTATAGCAAATGAACGGATGAATTTTATCAATTATTTATCCTCAGAAAAAATAACATTGAGATCACATCTGTGAATTTGTTGCGATTAAATGTGAAAATATTCAGCTGAAGTTTCATTATATTCGTCCAAGCTCTCACTCTCTTATGCCGAGAGCAATGGAGTTCAAAAAAGTCCGACTCAAGTATACACACACGCTTTTATGCGCTACTAATGACTGACAATTTCTTTATGGTGGAAACAATGCAAGCTGAATTGGTGACAGTCTCGCCTGCGGCAAGCCAGCTAAACAAACACATAAGAAACATTAAACAAACGTTCACGAGCTGTGCTTAACGACGTTGTAAAGTAGTTTTCATCAGCCGTGAAATTAATTGTGAACCAGTCTAGATGTAGCTGAACATAGCTAACTTCTAAATGGTCTTGCCATGTTACAAATTTACGACAATATAAATTGTATTAAGAATGTTAACAATTATTAGCTAGAATACAGTAATGAGGCAAAGTTTATTCAATAACCTGCTTGAATAACATCATGGTTCATAAAAACCTTTCTAGCTATTCGATTTTTAATTTATGCATGAATTTTGATGTATATTTCTTGTAGATTACTCGAATTAACAGAGAACGTCTCTTTCATTGCCAGCCATTCAACAAACAGAACATAAATTGATCAATGATCACTACATAATTCATCTTGATAAAAATCATAATATCGCAATTGAGTTATTTAGAGGCTACTCACATGGAAATAAAGTTGACATTACATTGCACATATTTTTTATAAATTGTATTAGCGATTAGTTATGATGGCTGGCAACCGCAACTGGAGATAAGGGGTCATGTACGGGTACAATAGAACAAAAGTCAGCTGTTCAATGAAGCTCAGTTATCTGACTCTTTCCGTTCCATCATGCGTTTCAGTTTGCTCTGAAGTTTTCCAACGCTTTTTAATTTGAAATTTAGCTAACGAATCTATATATAATATATATATAATATATATAATATAATATATCTATAATAATATAATAATATAATAATATAATAATATAATACATCTATAATAATATAATAGGAAAAAAATAGTAGCGATTCAACATCCGTTGGACAGTTCCCTATTAACTGTCCCCACTTTTGTAAAGTTGTTCTTTAGAGCAGAGATTTGACCCCTACACACCTGAACAGAATAAATACAAGGATTGAAGCTAACAGATTTGATCATGTGATTGATCCAGCGTCAGAGAGGATGCATAAAAGTGCCTGATTCAATCAAACAATTACATGCTTGAAGCAGCCTGTAAACTAATGCGCGATACACTGAAAATTCGATTACTCTCCTTTTTCTACCTCCAGTAACCTCTAGTTCTCTGAGCCCGCTTATTTAAAGTCAGTGTTCATGGGAAGATATGGCATAATCATAAATTTGCTGGATTTTTTATAAAATGCATGTCGTAGGAAAATTTTAAGGCATTGTACATTATTGAATAGAGCTAGAGTACACAGAATTACAATGAATGGTTAAATATACTTCTTGTTTTTCTCGAAGCACTCGCAAAGCACCCAAAACACTCGCTTATAGTTTTCATATGCAGAGCTTAGTGTAGTTTTTTGTGACGTAGGACGATCATAACAATGAACTTCAATAAAGCTTTAAGTTCAATTTCAGTGTCTCAATATGTTCAGCCAGCTACAGCCAGCAAAACAAGCCAGCGTAATAACCTCGTAAAAAGAAACAAGAACATGATACAAAAACAAGTTACTCGTACAAAAAGTGTGTTGCATGGCATAACAGCTTCCTACACGGGAAAGACAAAACAGGAGAAAAAGAGAAATAAGTTTACTACTAAACATGCAGCCTAGCTTATCATGCTATAAATACTTAACAGATACTACTTGAGGAGCCTTAAGTCAAGAAGGTACACAAGACGATTTCTTTTAGTGTATGCTTCTGAGAAATGAGCTAATAATAAACATTTATTGTCAAATGACGTTCAACGTTCAAGAGCTTATCTTTTATGTGCTTGCAAACATCTAAACTGAAATGATACCACGTTTTTCTCGTATGTAGTTATTCCAGCAGTTGTGATGTCACACAATAGTCTTAAAATCTAAGGGGTCCTGTAAAATATCTAGCTTACTGACCATAGGACTTAAAGAATGTAATCAAATGTTCGGGGGAATTAAAATTGTTATCCTATTATAAAATAAAAATAAACTAGTTTCAGGTGGCATATACGAAATAAAAACTGATATAAAACGAAAGAAGGCAACAGGTTAGAAATAATGGAAATTAGAAAGACTAAGTGATACAAGAATAAAAAGACTCGATATCTAAGTCCAATGCAGGCGTAGAACTGGAAAAACGTCCCACAAGATTGAAGCTATCAAATGGAGAGCTTGAATAATTGAAGTGACTGAGGAAACTAATGTCTAGGCGGGCACAGATGGAGAGCCAGCTTTGTTGAAGAAATGTTGAGCCAGTAGAAATTCCCGCGTCAGTTTCGGAGGTCGAGGGCAGTTTTATTGGTCTTATATATGAGGGCTCTGGCAGACGAGGTCGACGGAGTAAAAAACTTTGAACACATTTGCATGAACAAAAAAATAGGGAAATATAGCATTAAACATTCAGAAAAAGTTACACAAACTTAAATTAATAATAACAATTAATATTTCTTTCAATTGCAGTTACAATTTTAAAAACAGTTGATATTTTTAAATGAATATACATTAGTTTAGTGATTACTGCATACAATTAATCGAAATTTTTTGAACTCATAACTACAACAACGTTCAGGCCAAGTGAATTTCAGTTAAGACAAGGGATCCCCCTGTTAGAAATAGGACAAGAATAAAAAAGATCGAGATGATCTCAATAAAGGGTATCTCTGAGTTGAATCTTCTGTGGCGTAACTCGATGCCTGTATGTCAGCGCATCAAACATCATTTCGATGAAAATGATAGCTCACGTAAGAACAAGGTTTCTCACTTTTTCAGTAAAGAACTCGTTGAAATACAGTCATTTCCAGCAGCGTATAAATTTCTTTAGTGTGAACATGAATAAGAAATAAATAGTGGCCAATCACTAACCAACACTAATAACGTACGTGCTTACTGTGATTATACAATGTAGCCCTGCAGCACTTACTTGGCAGGTATGCTTTGGGAGACTATCTTGAAGTGAGAAGCTTCAGACCCTTGATTGCTTGGCTCTCATCACCGGCTCTACAAGACTCACTGAAAGCCTAAATTGCATCTTAAACGCTAGTCTTTTACTAATAAATATGTCCATTTCTGTACTCTGTACTAACAAAGTTGGTACTGCTCTGCAGCGAGTGAAACTCAGGATACGATTGAAAAACATTCAATGTCTTCACAGCATATAAATCCGGTCGTAAACAGCCGCGTTCAGCTCTCGTAAATCTACTTTAGCTTTACCGACTTGGATCTTTCAAACCTCGTATGAAAGTTGATCAACCCTGAGCGTAAGTGTTATGGTAGAATATACCGAGGTCGATCCACCATTAAATTTGAGCCCTTATGGTGCGCACTGCCGCATCTGCACAGCAGTCGAGACTGCAGCCGTCGTTTGATAAATGACGAGAGTGATATAAACGAGGGCATGCGCAAGCCCTTCGTTTACAGCTGCCACCTGAGCAGATCGAGTTCCCTGCAATCATACGAGTCATGTGTCCCGCGTAACTGCATTTTGCTGGACTGTATTATTTCCTCTCGAACTTCGAAATTTCTTGCAATCACTTAGCTTGACTATTACTCTTAGACTTTAAAAATCTCATATTTTATTAATTCTATTCATAGTGTACGACTGAAATTTCATGGCAGCAAGTTTGAGCTGGTAACGTGGATGAGCCTTAGAAAATTTCCTTCTTTTATTAGAACGTTGCAATACAGTAGCTTATTGATCACTGTCAGGTCTTCCTGACGTAATATTATCAGACTGTTATTTAATGGTAATATAAGAAAAGAATGCATGTTAGTTTTGGAGCATTGAATGAGGTTTTGTAGCTTACTCATGAACAACTCACAGGTGGCTTCTACTGACAGGGAATTTTTCAGTAGGGGAAGCTTTATTTTGTATTATCTTGCAGTCAGGTCTGAAACAAACGAGACTGGCATTGCAGGTATTGAGTGAAGTAGTAATTAAGTTGCTGTGTTTCAGGTGTAGCGCACAGAAACCACTTTAACAGAATCACATTAACAGTTCTATGCCACTAGCTTGGCATGTGTAAACACTAATGAAACCCAAAACAAAATATGTTATGTGAACATTCAAAACAAAATATGTTATGTGAACATTCAAAACAATATCACTTTCAGCATAGCGTTTTTTATCAACAAATCCAGTCAGCACGGATGTGATGTTGTGGCTCACTTGTATGTCACATGATGGCCAACATGTCTTTTTCATTCATAACGAATTCGAATGTCAAGAAGACTGCTGCAGAAAACCTAAATCGAACTTAGTTTTACTATGCCATTATTTTCATCTATCTTAGCAGCACTCAAATAAAGAATTGAAGAATCATTACTGTATTTTCTGAAGCGAACTTGGGGAAAAAATAACTTCAAAGAAGATCAACCAGTATTTCTTACGAGCTCACGTTGATTACGTGCACCACGTGCAACAAAGTGTTACGAGCACTGCTGTGCTGAGGCAAATAAATGCACCTGTGCAAACCATTTACATATCTTGGCTTGTCTGTGGTACGACTTGAGGCTTAGAATGGATTGCTTGAGCCACGTATTAGTGGGTTCCTGCTATTTAAACACTCGCTAATTTTTTGAAATTATTAATACATATGTCCATTCATACGAGGAGTGACGATTAATCAAGCTAGAAATCATTTAATGAGTTTGTCATCCCTCACTAATATAAAAAAGGCATGTTTATGGGTGTCGAATTCCTGTCATGACTCATGCAAAGGTTAAGCTTCAGGCAGCTAGTCAATACTCGGGCTGCTTCCTTGCGTCAGCATTGATACGTGGATTCGAGTCCAGTAAAAATTTGTAGAAATTTTTGGAAAAAATCTATTAAAACTTATTGCAGAGGATCCTGATTCTCGAGAAATATTAATTGAAACTGGCGTTAATATGTTGAAATGGACCCATTAATCTAGTAACATTGCTATGCCCTTTCTAATCCGTTTGTTTCCATTTTTACAGGTATATAATTTATCTATAAGCGTTGTTAACAACATTCACCAACAAATTACCGTCAGTTCATCATACACCCACACCTACTAACCATTAACTGATCAAAACACTATCAACAATTTTATACCCTCATTTTACATTCCCAAGCCTTCATCGACTTCTCAAATCTTGCTACAGTTTGGGAATATCAATCATTGCACGCTCTCAAAATTGAAGTGACTTCTGAGCTATCGATAAATCATCACCTCTCCATGAATGATTCATTCATTATAAATTGTCAGTCATAGTGCAAATAGAAAAATTGTAAAAATGCTAAATCAAAAAATACAAGGGAGGGAAAAGAGTATTCGTATAGATTTTTGTCAATTTTTACTGGTTAATAAATACTTAGTTTTTGTTTAGTATTTGTCGCTCACTGGAAGTAACCTCTTCCTGTAGTTCTTGCTTGGTGCACAGTGACATTGCTTTCGCCTTTTAAGTCGAACTTCATGGTACGCTCTTTAAAAGTGATGATCGTGCATGAAAGGTTCCTTTTATAAGTTTATTCTGATACTTCGTACATGTTATTACGGAATTCAGCTCAAGCAATAGACTAAACCATTCTGGAACGTTTACAAAATTATTACAAAAATTCCGAGAGTAGCGTTTGCAGTTTGCTATGGATCATTATCTTGTGCAAAGATTCATTTCTCTTCGAAGTTCAAGTGTTCCTACGTAAACGAACAGACTTTCTTCCAGAAGCAGCCTGTAGATTTTTCTATTATTCATGGACTTCTCTGCTTCATGAATTTTATAAGATAAAATAATCGTAAATCCCTTGGAAAATATTCAGTCATTGATGAAAGTTTTGAAGTGCAAACCAGTGTTATCAATAATTACTTGAATCCATATTGAATTGAATGGAGCATACTTGGCTTGTCTTCAAAGCAGGTACAGGTGGGATGAGAACAAATTCATTTCTACACAACTAAGTCCATTACTACACAGGAACTAAGTACATATTTTAAATCGCATTTTAATTCAAGTGAAAAATTTTTTGAGTTAGAGTTTTAACAAACTGTTAAAACTGAAAATTTCCAATTGAAAGCGCGTTTGAGCGTTGTACAGTTACGGAAGCCGACGTCTAATCTCTGTGATAGACGATCGCCTATGCTGAAAGTGGGCGACCAAAAGCCATCAAATGTGATTTATCACGCGCTCATTTGTCGTTGGTTCGTTGAAGGCCATCCTGGCATGAATAAAAGAACAGCTTTTAAATAATTGAAAGGATTCACGATGATGTATGCGAGCATACGGAGTAGTAATTTCGATACATTGTTTTAGGTCATTTTTTGAAGCGTGGCTATGAAAGGAAACATTTAATCTTGAGGTTACCAGTTAGATGATGAAAAGAAGTGGTTATGCTTAGCCAAAAGCAGTTAAAGAAAAGGGCTGTGTACTATGGGTAGTAACACTGTATTCTGTACCCTGAAATAAGCTGATCTTTATAAAGCGTGTGTACCTTGGTGAGAATGTTGAACGACCTCGCTTGTATTTGGGACTAAAAACTCACCAATAAATACTCGGAGGGAGAACGCAAGTGAGAGGTTATCACTCGTAAGAGCACAGAAGATAGGAGTCATGAATTGTACATCACCTTGATTTCCCTGGAGTGTGGTCAATGCGAGGTCGCAATGACGAGGTAGGCGGTGTGGGTGAATGATGAGACAAAGTTAAACAATTTATCGTGTTTATACAATGTAGGCGTCATAAGGCGTCACAAGAACAAACACGCTCTGCGTCATTTGTTTGTTGCAATGTTCAATTTTTTTTGGCATTCCTGGGATTTTTTATTACATCAAATGAAGGAATCGTTCGTGTCAAACTTATTTCTTTGTATTTTTATGCGATGCAATCTCGGAATTTCAGAATAAACATGGTGATGATAATATTACCATATATATAATAACGATTTTAAAAATACCTATGAATTTAATAATCAACGTAATAATAATAACGCGTATAAAAATACATAGAATACCTCAAAACTATCCTTCACATCGTAAAGGGAGCCAAAATTGACGTGATCACTACAACACATGCCCTCAATTTAAGACCATGATCCGTGATGGCCCAGAGCGCCAGCTAACCTTGTGATGGAAGGCTCTGCAGCTGCTGCTGATTACACTAGCCACCTGATAGTAGGTTCATGGTTTCCCAGAGCTCTCTCATTTTTCAAAATTTTTAATACATTTGATAAATCATGCGAGGTGAAATGATGTGTAAAGCTAAAAATAAGTAAATGCGTTATGAGAATTGTATTCTTATGTTATGTATGTGAGGCCATCTTCACGGCCTAATTAAACAATTTGACCTTGATTGAGATATGATAATATACTAGTTCCTTGTATCTCATTTGCTTATTCTAAAAGTGTAGTTCTATTGACTTAGATAATTGTTAGCTGCATATTATTGACAGAAATTTCTTGATTATCTAGGGGAAAAACAGGCAATTTTATTAACATAACCGTACAAAACGTGTGTTTTAAAGTGTAGATTCTTTCAAAGTATGTAAAATATTTTGAACGTTATGCTGTCATGCGAAAAAGCCTGACTGGAAATCCTATTTGATTCAAATCAAATTTTAGCCGTGTTCAAAATAGATTGTCAGTTACTATTCTGCATTCAGTCTTGACGTTTATTAATAAACTTCGGAGTTTATTCAAGTGAAAAACACGTTCAACTCTAAAAAGCACGCAGCGTACCAATTGTAACTGAAATGAAACACAAGTGTCTAGCAAACTCTGATAGTAATAAACCCTAATATTACAGTGCGAGGTATGTCGAGCGATATAATACACGACATGCTAGTAGAAATAAAATTATGAACAAACAACATCCACAATTTCTAATAAAATTGTGTGTGGAGCCTCTTCCTTGTACTAATACTGATATAAGGGTCCTGAAATAATAGAACGAATGTCAAAAAAATTCTCTCTAGCCTAGGACCATGTGAAATAAGCAGTAGAAATCTGAGCAATATTATATCAGGTGACCCTGGGGACCAGCACTTCTTGCATCACGTGTGTATATTTGGAATGCGGCCACAGGGCCCCATCAAATAATGTCCGGCCTCAGGTGGGCTAAATCCGGCGCTGCGTCACATAATGTGGGGAGGAAGACTCAGGCATCAGGGCAGGAGCATGGTTGTGGGCCTCTTGTTTGGTTAGGTCATTCTGAAGTTACCTTTTTGTTTGGAGCCGCCTTGAGAAAGAGTAAATTACATTTTGGGCTATGGAAGAGAAAATAATTATGCGTTTCTTATTTAAAGGTAACAGCACCAGTGAACAAGCGCAAAATGAATCAAAGAGATTAAAATATAGTAGATGCATAACAAAGCAAACCGAAGTTCTTCCCCCTAATCGGTATGTATTTTCCCAATTATGTCAATCATTAAAGGTATTATGCCCATGAATGTTGGCGTTTCATTTGACAACATCTAGCTGTTTCCAAATTGAAAGTAAAAGAAATTACATTTATTTGAGCAATAAATATTTTTAATATGACTTTCTTATTTGACTTTCAAACATTAAGGCTTCCGCATGAAAACTAAAAAGTGAAACATATATACTTTAGACAAAAAAATGAAAAAACTCTAATTACTTTTCCTAAGAAACTGATGCAATTCTTATTGTTACTTTAAATTAGTCACTGAAGAGCTATCCATCAGTAATCAGCGATACATTTGCAATAATACACCCGTTCTTTTCAAAAAGTCGTCTTTTGTTAAAACTGAACACGTGGGTGAATCAGCGAGGTGTTTAACAGAGGTAATAAAAGACAATAACGAGTACACTCCAAAACAGTGGTACGAGACTGCTAAAAATGTGCGCTTCCTCGGCGCAATTATTACCGAAGAGCAATAAATACTCACGAAGCTTGTGACATTGAAGTGTCTCGTTAGGTAGGGGAGAGGATGGAGCTCTGAGAACAAACAAGACTGGGGCAGTGAGCGCTGGCTCAAATATGCAAGACAGCATTACGGCTGAGCGGCGGCAGGCTCAGTACCGCTAATCATTATGAAGATGTTCAGCCACTCGCTTTTGTGACTACTCTCTGTTTACTGCACTGCATAATGGAACGCATACTGCAACTAGTAAAGCTCGTACGAAATCGAAATTATTCTTCCAGCGTAACAGCATTCTTAAGAAGACACGCACTAATTAAAAAAGGAACTTTTGTCCAGGTACATTCAAACTCATATTCATATTTTTCAAGTAGACGAGCAATGGCTCCTAGTAATTTCAAACTGGAGAATTATTATGGAGACGGTTTCATCGAGAGAAAAGCTCAATTAATGCTTTTAACACAGGAAATACGAACAACAAGAAAGATTATTTACTGCATCAGCTCCTCGCGTAACCAGCCAGAAAGCTAAGTAACTCGCAACTCCCCTGCTTTGCAGTCAAATATCTGAATGAAATGTACAATTGTGCATTTTTTGCATGGAAACTAATATAAAAAATTAGACCCAGATTATTTCTCTTGTTCACTTTAACACCAAGATCTGAAGTCTGGACGAGTAAAAAATTTAGTGAAGCGAGATCAAAATCATAGTGATCTATAAAATGAAATCGTAAGATGAAATTATGCACAAGGGAGTGCTGGATATGAGTTTCTTTGGTTTGAAAAACCTTAACTCCAAAGGTGGTAATTATTTGCAAGCTAGAAGAAACAATACTGATTAACCAATTTGAAAAAATAACAAAATTTCTATAAGTGACAGTAGTCACCATCCAAATAAGAAATATATACAATGAAGAATATTGACAGCGGAAACTAAACACTGGGATGACCACAGAAAGTAAAACTCCATTGAATTCATTAACAAATGAGCACATAAAATTAATCACGAATAACAATGGTTCATCGTGTGCTAATATTAAGCACTTGATAAGAACAACACGTGCTCAATATATTCACATGGTTTTTCAAGTGTTGTGATCATTGCATAAAACTATTAACTTATGTGAAGATTTATTCAAAGTCATCCACTTAGTTTTGATGGACAAGCGAGAGTACGGAGGAGGAATTGGACGGACGGGTCTAATAGAGGGTCAGGCAAAATGATCTGATACATTTAACCTACAAATGTGTCAGATCAATTTGCCTGACCCTGTATAATCTTCAATTCACTCCGAAATTCGCGCATATACCTTCATATGAAAGTTTTTTCTTCAAGAGTTAAGGAGTTTTAATTAAAATTTTTCATAGTCTACTGGACCTGGTTATTTGAAAAACTAATTCCACGAGAAGTTTCAAGTTGGCAGCAGAATGCTGCAACAGCAACGACGGCAGAAACAACAACAGCAACAGCATGTGGTGATGGTGATACAAGCAGAAGTATGTAATGATAATAATGTCCCATTTTATACAGAAATGATTTATTATTGGATTTACAGTGGAAACTGTCTTAATAAACACAGGTTTTAAAAGAAACAATTATTAAAAAATGTTGGTAAAAGCTGCAACACTAACCACAAGAACCTTAATTGTTAAAAGTTAGTAGAATGGAAGCTGTATGTTGGAAAACAATTCGTAAATTATGACAACACAAGTATCTTCCCCTATAAAAAACCTGATTCGGTTAATGAACTGAAATAATAAACAGATACTTTTGTAGCACATGAAGCAACAACTGCAGCATCGACAGCAAGAACGACGCGCTGAAGAGTAATAACCGAAGCAGTAGAAGCAGCAGTAAAAACTGTACGAGAACCATGAATTGGCTCATGAATTCCGTTACCACGGTCTGTAGAACCTCAACGCTTGCAGCAGCAACTACACCTCGAGTGTCACACGAGTAGTATCTGTCCCTTCTATAACAGCCCCGATTTTAAGGGCTAGGTAAAGGCTCATCACAGCAAACAGAAGTCGTCATCAAGCCAGTTGGCACTTATAAATTGACCGTGAACAACCTGCTGTGAGATCACTTCGCCATAAATGCAAGCATAAGGCTGCTTTAATTCCATCTCATTAGAACAATCATGAAAATTATTTAAGATCTGTTTTGTTCAGTGCTTATTTCGCTTCATTTGCGCTGCTGCAACAGCAACAACTTTAGTTCAATAACCGTAGAAGTTCACGCACGCGAAATCAGTGTAATGAATAATTCTATTAGCGTTAATTAACGTATTTGTACTATACAGACGAATGCCTGGGTAAGGTTGGCGGGTGTTTAAAGTTGTCAGGGAAACAAAGCCGCTTGAGTGGCGTAAAAGATAGTATAAACTGACGCTGCATTAGGCAGCAATTATAAATCATTTTTTGCACAGTCTGGAGAAGTTCTCACTCCTTTTGCTTTTGAGATCTTTTTTTTATGATTATCATGCCAGCATCTTATCACTGCATCACTTCGGTTCGTACGAAACTCAAATTTAGATGGTCTGTGAAATGTCTGCAGGATGTACACATTCAATTCTCCTGATATTTCCTCCTCAGTTTTCTTGTTTTATAATTATGTGTGCGTGGGTATTAAAAAAATTTTGCCGACGATAAGTGACATTACGAGCTAAAAAAATTTTTATGTAGAGAAGAAAACTGATTAAAAAGATTTAGTGAGGGAAAGTCAGCCGCATAAACTGCTGATGAAGTTTTTATAAAGACTAAGGCGTCGCTGTACGGTCCAAGGGACAGAGAAGAGGAAGCTGTACAGGTGCCTGTGACGTACTGGGAAATGAATCAGATGAACTGCAGTTTAATTTGCATGGAAAAGCAGAAATGTGCATGCGCATGATAAAGTTTAAAGTCCCTTTTTGACGATGGACCGCACATTGCATGTTCTTAAAAGTTGCTCGCAGGGGAGAAAAAATTACTTATTCACTGCGAGTAGTTCAAAAAGGATCTCACAATCATTTGACTTTTAAAAATCGTTCTTCACTGATGTGCACATCTCCGACACTATTCCTAGAAGCTAGAGATATTCGGAGTTTTCATAACCTCGCTTCGATATATTTGTTATTGGTGGCGGGCAGTTGGGTGTGATGCCTATACCTCTGAAGTGGAGCTGAAGCTGTAGGTGGGCGAGTTAGTTGCAGCCGCCGCTGCAGCTGCTGTAATGACGCACTGCCACTGCTCGTCCGCACCTCTAACTGCCTACCAAGCACCCTCTCAAGCAGATACTGCCCGTGTTACTCTCTCTCAGAGTCATGCCCACTTTTACCATATTAGGAATTAAGAGCAAGAAACAAGATCAAATTCTATTAAAATTTGTTGTGTATATTATTCCGTACATTACTTAGTTATTTCTTTTGTATTGAAGGTTAATCTTACAAACAAAAAATACGTTTTTACAGGTAAGAATGTTGCGGCCTAAGAGGCAACGATGGCTTGTGGTTTAAATGAGTTAAATAGTTATATTTGAAATGGTCTCTTTCTTTCGCAGAAATATTAATCCATCGCAGCGCATTAAATATTATTGACGCACTTTTGAAATTCAGAAAAAGCTCTTGTTGATGTGTAACTCAATGTTAAGAAATTGAAATGAAATCCAACTCATCGTCACCGTAATTTGTACGGCACTATCACTTCAAGCGAGGCAAGAGCTCTAATTCTGCCTGGCTGGTGACCGGATATAAGCAGAACTGAAGGTTACTTGGAGGTTTAAATCCTATTAGCTTATTATAAATACACACTTGGACAGTTCAGACGGGAACAGGAGGCTAATTCTTCACATAATTGACACCCAACACAAAATGACTCCCATCTCATGTCTTTTTAAGAAAATAAACATGGAAAAACATCATGTACGTAAAATAAACTTAATGACATCTGAACTTCACAAAATTCAAAACATCCCGGCTCTGTAAATTCACAGTCAGCTCTGCAGTGTATTCAGTATCCTGATATTGTGTTACCTCGCTCGAACTTAAACACTGTTCAATTTATCTTCCCTTCCATTGCATTTCGTAATGCCACCACCGAAATATTGCATTAAAGAGTTGATCCAATTGTGATTCAGCTATACACTCAAGAGATAATTGGAGAATACACTAATGAATAAGATCAGTGAAATGTGTATATAATAATAAGTAACCGGATGAAGAGGCAAAGATAAACTTTGTCCGGCATTTTTCCACATGAGTGAATTGAAAACGTCAAAGCAGAGGAGCATGAAGTTGGGAATTTCTTTATACTTGGAAACGAACTATTTCCTCCTAAAAATTCCTCCTGCCGGCACTTTTCTTAAATTTTGAGTTTTGGGTTGTCTGAAACTTTAAAGTTTAAAACAAGAGACAGTTCTGTGAAATGACGAAGTTTTTCCATTCTGTCTCTTATAATTTACCTTGTGTTCTTTTAAAACCATGCCTGAGAGGTTCAAAAGTCAACGAGTTCTGCTTGGTGATGAAAGCCGTTCATGTGGTGATCAGTACTGACCATGATAATCTTTCTGTGCATCACAGCACATTGGCTTCAACTACCAACTTTAACCGTAATTCTCCTCGTGTGACCATATGGCTCTAACGTCTTCAAATTATCGCAATACACGCACTATAAGCCGTCAGAAAACTCGGCGGACAGTTCAACAAGGAAGCGCAGTCTCTCATGAAGACACAGAGATATACTCGTATAAAAAGGGACGTAATTTATGACTTTAATAAACAAAAATGCATAAACAATTGAGGCTTAGGAACGCAATCATTTCTCACACAAAATGTATCATGGTTTATTTGAGAACGAAAAATTAATATCTGTTATTTGCATTGATGATTTTGTAACTGTTGTGAAATTTTATAAGCTCATTTTCTCTATTAAAGAAAACAAAGCACAGATAATATAGAATAACAACACTTTTGGTAGCGTTATTGCAACTACTGCATAAAGCCACATTCGGTGAGAGATAAAAATCGGAGACGAAGTCAGAAAACTGTTGAATGTAAAAATTTCCAGAATCTGCTCTACAGATGAAAGTCATAGTTTTTCCTTAATCTACAGCTTAAAGTTTTCGCACACAGCAACGTGAGATGCGAATATCGTCGCACCATAAGGCAAGAAAATTGACTATAGCGACCAATCGACCTATTTTCCTAGCTTATCAAATTTGCCGTCGGTTCTAACGACAAGTGGCAGCTAATAAATTTCCTAACTTTTATATTAAGGGTGTAGCCAGGGAATTGCAGGGACCTCATTACTGATAATATCGTTTGGAAATACAATCATTGACGAAGAAATTGCCAACGTGAGCATAATAGAATTAAAATGCTGAAAGCCCGGACTAGACTGCAAAATTATTCATCATTGAAGAAAAAGAGATATTCACTCTCTGGGAGAGAAAAACATTGTATGGTTAGTGTCGGCTGGCAATGTGGAGAACGGAGCGAGAACATGTTATGTTGAACTATGTGAATAGGAAATATCACGTATTCTAAGTTTAATATTTTTTGATGTAGCATACACAACAATTCTAATATACGTTATATATCAATCACCAACAATAATGTCTGGATCTTGAACAAATTTCAGTAAATAACGAAAGGAAATTAC